>JADDOH010001955.1:0-239971 GCA_016648135.1 Agrypnia vestita
TTATCTACGACTGATGTGTAACTGGAACCCTGCCATCACTGATGAAGATGATGATGTCACTATCGAAACGTCTCCTGATGACATTTAGCTGAACCGCCGCTAATGATGATGATGATGATGATGATACTATCGTAACGTCTCCTGACTATATTTAGCCGAAACACCGCTAATGATGATGATGATACTATCGTAACGACTCCTGACGATATATAGCTGAAACACCGCTAATGATGATGATGATGATGATGATGCTATCGAAACGCCCCTGACTATATATAACTGGGACACTGCTAATGATGATGATGATGATGATACTATTGAAACACCTCCTGACGATATATAACTGGGACACTGCTATGATGATGATGTTGGTGATACTACCGAAACGCCCCCTGACTATATATATAACTGAGACACTGCTAATGATGATGATGATGATGATACTATTGAAACACCTCCTGACGATATACGACTGGGACGCTGCTAATGATGGTGATGATGATGATGCTATTGAAACGTCTCCTGACAATATATAACTGGGACACTGCTAATGATGATGATGTTGATGATACTATCGAAACGCCTCATGACGATATAAAGCTGAACCACCGCTAGTGATGACGATGATGATGATGATACTATCGCAACGCCTCCCGACGATATATACCTGGAACACCGCTAGTGTGATGATTATACTATCAAACGTGCCTCCTTACTATATGTGACTGGAACACGCTAATGAAGATGATGAATGATGATACCTATTGAAACGTCTCCTGCGATATACAACTGGGACACTGCTAATGATGGTTATGATACTATCGGAACGCCTCCTGACTATATATGACTGGGACACCGCTAATGAAGAAGATGGTGATGATGATGATGCTATCGAAACGCCCCCCGACTATATATAACTGGGACACTGCTAATGATGATGATGATGATGATACTATTGGAACTTCTCCTGACGATATATAACTGGGACACTGCTGATGATGATGATGTTACTATCGGGACGCCTCCTGACTATATATGACTGGAACACCGCTAATGAAGATGATGATGATGGTACTATTGAAACGTCTCCTGACAATATACAACTGGGACACTGCTAATGATGGTGATGATACTATCGGAACGCCTCCTGACTATATATGACTGGAACACCGCTAATGAAGATGATGATGATGGTACTATTGAAACGTCTCCTGACAATATATAACTGGGACACTGCTGGTGATGGTGATGATGATGATGCTATCGAAACGCCGCCTGACTATATATAACTGGGACGCGGCATATGAATAGACAAATAAATACCTAATTATTTAATGAGTCATCAATTAAATAAATAAATAGAGATGAATATTTAAGTTCGGCGTCGAGCACACGGGCCGATGATGATGCTATCGAAACGCCGCCTGACTATATATAACTGGGACGCGGCATATGAATAGACAAATAAATACCTAATTAATTAATGGATCATCAATTAAATAAATAAATAGAAATTAATAGTTAAGTTCGGCGTCGAGCACACGGGCCGATGATGATGCTATCGAAACGCCGCCTGACTATATATAACTGGGACGCGGCATATGAATAGACAACTAGATACCTAATTATTTAATGAATCATCAATTAAATAAATAAATAGAGATGAATAATTAAGTTCGGCGTCGAGCACACGGGCCGATGATGATGCTATCGAAACGCCGCCTGACTATATATAACTGGGACGCGGCATATGAATAGACAAATAAATACCTAATTAATTAATGGATCATCAATTAAATAAATAAATAGAAATGAATAATTAAGTTCGGCGTCGAGCACACGGGCCGATGATGATGCTATCGAAACGCCGCCTGACTATATATAACTGGGACGCGGCATATGAATAGACAAATAAACACCTAATGTATTAATGAGTCATCAATTAAATAAATAAATAGAAATGAATAATTAAATTCGGCGTCGAGCACACGGGCCGCGCGATCCCTGGAAGTTCACACACATGCAGAGAAAGGTTATTTGGCGAATTAATTCGCCCCTATTATGGTCAGTACGGATCCAACATGCAAACAAACACCTGTGGATAAAAGTATATTTAAAGTTTACGGTACAGGGGTTAGCTTTCACTGTCGGCGCTTCTTCCGTCTCTGTCTGGGGTATCGAACCCGAGACCATTCTTCTTAATCGTGCGCCACCTTTATATATCGTTATAATCTCAAAACGGAAAGAGGATGACATGACTTACCCATCTGCCGCCGATTATATCCATTCCAGTGCTTCGTAGTTTCACTTTAAGTACCTCACTTTATACCTAAGGATTGCGAACACTTGCCTCGCACGCGCACACGATTCACAGGCCCCTAATTAACTATAGTTCGCGACCTAACCTTTGATCCTGCCATCACGCGTTTTTAAGTTTCCGTAGCTGGGGCTTAGTATCCAGCCTCTGTAACTATACGGTGTATATACTCTAACCAAACCGAAACTAGACATTATTTCCCTTTCTTTGAATTTATATTCCTCGGGATACCGGAATTAGACTCTAGCTCGACAATTGTAAGTATTTATATATCTTAATAATACTGCAACATAGTCCTTATTTCCGTCTTACGTATCCGTACTTCCCGGGTCATCGAGACTAGACTCCAATTCTAATGATCATACTCTAATGATTATACGCACCGATATTTTTCATAAAACCCGTTACCCGTTATTTTCCGATGTTACATATTCTTATATTTATCCGAAATACCGGGATTAAGCTTTGAATCTAGGATTCCATCCATTTATAAGTTTTAACAAACCCATGAAGCAACCACTTGTCCACTTGTTGTTGTTAAAGAATTGATTGCTTCTATAATAAAACCCCACTAGTCTACATCTTTATAAGGTCAATACGTATTACTTTTAGGGTCCGCCGATTTAGTTTTATTCTTATTATTATTATTATTATTATTATTATTATTATTATTATTATTATTATTATTATTATTATTATTATTATTATTATTATTATTAATTAATTACACGGCTTAATAGCCTTTTACAACAGGTTTATACATAATTAAAATACAACAAACGATTAAATGTAAAAGAAAAATAAAGGGTATAAATGTAAAAAAGTATATATACATAGTTTAAAAATAATGAGGTTAGACATGTATGTAAAAAAGGTATATATGCAAAAAAGTGTAAAGTAGCAGGTTTATACATAATTAAAATACAACAAACGATTAAATGTAAAAGAAAAATAAAGGGTATAAATGTAAAAGTATATATATACATAGTTTAAACATAATGTGGTTAGACATATATGTAAAAAAGTATATATGCAAAAGTGTAAAGTAGCAGGTTTATACATAATTAAAATACAACAGACGACTAAATGTAAAAGAAAAATAAAAGGTATAAATGTGAAAAGGTATATATATGCATAGTTTAAACATAATGAGGTTAGACATATATGTAAAAAAAAAGTATATATGCAAAAGTGTAAAGTAGCAGGTTTATACATAATTAAAATACAACAAACGATTAAATGTAAAAGAAAAATAAAGGGTATAAATGTAAAAAAGTATATATACATAGTTTAAACGTAATGAGGTTAGAAATATATGTAAAAAAAAGTATATATGCAAAAGTGTAAAGTAGTGATCTCAGAAATTTTTACTCACCGATAATATAGCAATATTAAATTTGAATAGCCAGCTATATATATAAAAAATTTAAGACATTATATAAAAATTTAATATTTTGAAAAGAAATGATCATATAGTGTTTTTTAAATTTTGAGAGAGATAGATTTAAAATGTCGACATATGTAGGTAGTTCATTGCCAAGTTTGTGCATTGATAACAAAATTATATTATTCTTAATATAATGTAATGAATATGGTTGCATGATTGACATCTTCGTCGACAGTCTGGAGAAAGTAAAGTTTACACTTAAAGAGGCAATACTGCTTCGTTACTGACTTCAGCTGTTAATATGTAATGGTGGGTAATATATATTTTTCGTACACATTGCCGCTTTGTACTTTATATTTTTAATTTCTGTACTCATGTTTCGATGCTATTCCGGTACTTTTAATAATTTGCTACTTGTAATTTATATTGTTTAATGTATGTTCTTTTAATTTTATGATATATTTTTTCATGTAAAAGCCTATACGCATTGCTGCTCGTTACCTACTCTACATTTTTAATTTTTATACTCATGATTTGGTGCTATTCCTGAAACTTTTAATGTATGTGCTTTTGAAATTTATTTTATACTCTTTATGTAAAAGCCTAATGGGCGTAAACAAATAAATAAAAAAAAAAAATAAAATAATTTTATTATCATCTCGAATATTTGATATCCACTCTCCGGAAAATTTTAATATATTTTAAATCATTTTAATATAATTTATCATTTTAATATGGTTTAGGAATAACGGAATTCTGTAATTTCTACGAGTATAAACAACCCCAATCTTACCAAATCCATTTTATGTAGTGAAAGACGCGGGACTTATATTCTTCCTAAAATGTAAAATGAACCCGGTCTAGATGAAACATCCTTATTTAGTTTCAGGACAACGAGGTTTACGCGTTCCACGAGGAATATGATATAACCCGATCTAAACGAAGGTAATTTTATATAATTTTAGGACAACGGAACTTACAAATTTCATAAGGTATATCGTGAAGCCAATCTAGGCGGAGACACTACGTATATTTTAAACAGAGTAAGAGTTTAAATTTTACCATCAAGTCCTAATACACCGCAAGAATGTCCTAGGCATAGTAAACAAAATAGCGGTCAAAGCTGTAGTGTTTCTATGTTCACACGTTTTAGCTCAAAACGAATACTATAATTTTCACATTTATAATACAAGACGCGAATTTCTAAACGAATCATTTTAAAATAGTTCTGATTGAAATCTACATGTTTCATATTTATTAAATGAAGGCGCGAATTCTAAACGAAACACTAACATTGCTCAAAAACGGGACCCTATATTTATATATGCTTAAAATGAAACGCGAATTCCCGAACGATAGCATTTTATATAACTAAATGTAACGAAATCTTATATAGTTTATAAATAAGAAGACCCGGCCCCAGGCGGTTTTTATATATTTTCAATATAACGAGGCCCTATAACATCTTTATAAGTATAATACAACCCCGGTCTATCGAAACAATGTACTAGAAGTTTTTATATGTTTGAATACATGATATACGTTTTTTTATACGCGTTTTTATACGCGAGATTTACGTTTTCGTACAATACGAAGTAACCCAAATTATACAACCGCGAAGTTTACATCACTCCTAAAGTATAACCAGAACTAATTGAAACATTTTTTCATAGTTTAAGTCCGCGAGGCAAATATCTTTCATAAAATATAAAATACCCGAATCAAATTAAACATATTTTTACCTTATAGACTTTCCCCAACGCGCGTAATAATCCCGGCCACATGAAACGTTTTTATATGTTTTAATAACGCGGGACCTATGTTTTCCTATACAATATAAGATAACCCGGGCCGAACGGAAGCAATTTTATATACTTTATAAAATAGTGAAACTTGTACTTCTGTAAAACCGTAAATAAACCCCGACCCCCACGAGATTATTTTATATAATTTTTTAGAATAATGAAATTTCATACATCTGTAAAATTGTAAATAAGCCCCGATTCTCACGAAATTACTCTATATACTTTTAAACGAAATGAAAATCTAGATTATTATGGCTGAACCTGATACCCCGCGAGATCAGCTATATATTTTTCACTAGACCTATTTTTAATCCCAGAATTTATTCGCTATAATTTTAACGGACTCTTACTATAAAACATAAACAAAAAAAAATATTAAAATAAACTAAATATTCTTTCGATAACTAAAATAAACCCGGTCTAATCGAAACATTTCATATAACGAAATATTATATGCCTTACAAATGTAAAAATTAAAATGAGACCTCGCGTATTTAGCAAAGATAGGTATTTTATAAGACTTATTTAAAATCGAATCTGTTAGTAACAACTCCTTTATCTTTTAACAGCTTCCCGCGTGATTAGCGTAAAATAGGTATCTTTATAACGCACAGCTAGTTTCCAGAGATCCGCCAATACTATACTTAGTAAAACGAAAATTTAACTAAATTTGAACTCTACCTTTTCCTGAAATTCTGCGAATATTATTCTGTGAACCTAGTAAGACGACAAAATAATTAACTTTATAGAACATAGTGATTTCCGAAGTTCCGATATGCCAGATTAATTACCTTTATAAAATAAAATCAATCCCGTACTCTGAGTTAAAACTCTTTTGACAGGACCTCGCGTATTTAGCATAAGATAGGTATTTTTACAAGATTTATTAACAATTTCCCGCGTGTTTAGCATAAAATAGGTATCTTTATAACGCACAGCTAGTTTCCGGAGATCTGCAAATATCAGTTCTATATATGCCGGACTAATCAACTTAATAAAGCGCAGTAATTTCCGAAGTTCTAATATGCCAAATTAATTACCCTTTATAAAATAAAATCAAACCCGTACCCCCCTTTTCTTTTAACGTGAGCAACCAACAATGTCGAAGAGTATATTTACCCGTACGCACTTTCACTATAATTTTCACTCACTGAGGCACTCTAAGTCGACGGTAACTTTCACTCACGGTTCTATCACTCGAAAAAACAACCGACGCGGATTTTGCGCTCTCGTAGACCGTCACCAACTGCCTGATTTCTGCTGTGTCTTGACATTTTAAACCCCCCCTAGCAGCCAAAGGTCCTAAGTCGTGTGTTTCCAGGATTTTCAATATCCTACTTTCCTTGAAACCTAAATCTTTGTTCCTAAGATTCAATTTGGCAAAAAAAAACCATATCTCCACTCGGATATGTCAGTTGATCCCACCTCCTGTTGCCATCTCTGTCTCCATCCCTGTGCCTATTTGGGACGGACTCAGTGGCTTCGGACGAATTGAACTCGCTTCACAAGCGCGATAATTAATTTTTAATATTTAATTTCTAAGTTCAGTCCATATTGTCGTTTGATCAACCGTAACTACAATCTATCGGGTACTCCCCTAATCATAGTTGATGTTTCTTCATTATCTACCATTATTATGCCCGTTCCCTCGTATTTCCACTCGTCTTTATCGGAAATTTAACGTTTCTTGGCCGCTATATCATGGGATCAATTTCCATATATTCACCACGTGCACACTGCATACCTAGATATAACAATCATCCAAAGGTACTATACCTAATTTTAAATTAATTTTGGGCGATCTTTTCTCGTGAATCATCCAATGAATCCTGTTTTTTGGCCGCGACTCTCCGCGCACAGGGACGTATTAGCTCCCTCCGTTGCGGAATTTAAACATAATTTGTAACCATTTATTATTATTTTTATTGGCAGTAAGATTGATCCACAAAGTAACTATGTTACATAGACAGTGAATATTCTCGAACAATATAATACTGGAAGAGTACTATTCGCTATAACACAATAAACTATTAATGTAAGTTAAATTAAATTTTTAAATTCAGTGGAAGATTTTTAAGATCGTTTTGCTTTTAATTTTTTCCCAAAACAAAATAAATAAACAAATAAATAAACACACAGATACACACTCACACAACCCACTATTGGACATGTTTTTATTATTCTTTTATCGATTGTATGTATGTGTTTTCGCGTAATTGGCCCAAAACTCTGTGCATCAATTATTGTCTTTTCTTCAAAGATTGATTAATTATATGGCTGTAAGAAACCCAATAAATGAAAACAAATAAAACAAATAAGTAAATAAACCTCCAGTGCCGCAGGCAAGGCGTCGGATTAATTCAGTGCTCATTTATTGCCAAGGCACTGGACGCCTCCGCTGATAACTATATACCGCTCACCATGTTCTTAGAGGTGTGTTGAAAGATTGCTAGTATCTGTCGAATCGGTCTCAAGTAGTTGTCTGTATTTGTACGTTTATCATTATTACATGCTCTTGCTATATCCGTTCCACTTCACATTATTGTTCCTCCCGTCTTCGAATTTCTATCACACTATGTTCTCCTATGTTTTTGGTACTTATATGCTTGCTTTTTACTTGCATTTACTCCTATATATATTTGTTTCATTTATCCATCCATCTATAAGATCCCCATACGCTTTATCCTTTTATTTCATGTGTATATGGGCCGCAAATTCATATTATTTTATTTACAATATTCTTATCTAGATTGTTGCGCGGTATGATTGATAATCCTCAAATTATGCAGAGCATTGGTTTGTATGCTCCTGATAATTACACTAGACATCGTCAGCATAGATTGTTTCACATTCCAATATACAGGACCAACCTGCCGATGGTTATGCCTGTTGGAAGAGCCACAGCCATGCTGAACAAAATCGCTTTGGGTAATGATATATTCCATGTGTCTGAGGGGGTTTTCCGAAGCGGGACTCTCCTACACCTTTGACCAGATTTATGTTATTTTTAATTTATTAAATATTTTCATTTTTGATATATACTTCTAATATGTATGCCTTAAACATTTTGTTTGTCATGTACATATTATCATGAAATAAATTGAATTGAATTGAATTGAATTGAATACACTTGTTCCAATTATGTTTTGTGGTTATTACTAGCAAACCCGGCGAAATCTGAGCTAGAATAGCCAATCGTATACACGTTACCCGTCCTGTTGAAACTACGCTAACGTAGGGCAGGTTTGTAGTGATTACATAGTTAATATATTGTATCTATATTCGAGTATATTATTTTCTTGTCGTGCCATTAATATGCTTACACGTTATCGTTATCTCTTTCCTAACCGTATATACCGTCATTGCACAATTACCTATCTGTTGTAAAAGCCTGAAGAGCGTTAGTCTACAGATAAATATAATAGAATTATAGTTAACTTTTCTATCTGCCTACGTTATCCGATTCCCGCGAAACGAAAATAAATCATTATCCGCTCAGTTAAGGTCACCCCTCTGGTATATCGTATACGTTTTAATCCGTGTTATTACAAATTATTTATGGGCGTTTTCCTCTCGCGATCCCCCGATTAGAACCTGCCTTCCTTGCCTTTACTCATATTCTGCTATCTCTCTCGCGCGGCAATCCACTTAAGAAGGCGATTAATGACGTTTAAGCGGTTTCAAAACCACAGCAAAAAAGTCTATAATTCAGAAACCTCGTGGAACTGTCAATATCATCGTCACCTTAGAGTAGACGTTAATCGGTTTTTTAACGGCCCTAAACGCAATAATCGCGCCCCAAATCTCTGAAAACCATGTTCAGCTTTTTTATGTGAAGCACATGCGGACCGCTCGGACCGCATCGATCGTCAACCATTTGTACCAAACACGGCTTTACCACAAGATCAATATGATTTAT
The DNA here is from genome assembly GCA_016648135.1 of Agrypnia vestita. Taxonomy (NCBI): domain Eukaryota; kingdom Metazoa; phylum Arthropoda; class Insecta; order Trichoptera; family Phryganeidae; genus Agrypnia; species Agrypnia vestita. The sequence goes on from JADDOH010001955.1 coordinate 9,429, forward strand.
AAAAATTGAATAGTAACTGCCCGTAACCTATATCCGATCAATCGCTACTAACTCCCTCCCAATACTAGCGTTTCATCATTCCCAAATTTTTGTAGCTCCAATACTACGGCCAGTTTAGCTCAATTTTTCCCCGCGTAGCATTTAAATCATCTTAGAGTTCAAAATAAAAATAATAAAATAAAAAAAAAATCTATAGAAACAGGTGATTCATCACAAGCCAGATCTCTGTTGGCTTTATGCCTGCTTCCAAAACAACTTCGTGAATTTCGTGCCGATTCTTTAGTTGGGTTTTGAAAATATCTAACTGAACCACATATAATTTATTCTGCATATCACTTTGAGTCGTGGGCTTTGGATTCCGTTTTCTTATTCCCTCCAAACAAAGAAAAGGTTATAAACAGAAAAACTGAAGAAATGCAATACAGATCATATAAAACATATCTATTGTTCTCGCAAACACTAAATAGGTAGGAAAACATTTAATTTCGTCAATAACTAACCTTCCTGGCACATTTTATAATATTCTCGAATCTACTTCGAAAATCTGTTAGACAGTACGCATTTAGGCGGGAACAAAGCCACAAAACATTAAATTAGTTGCGTAATGCGGCCCACTAGTCTCCTTTCATCTTCTTGTGGATATTTTCAGTCCTTATTTAGTAAATCAGCATTGTTAATGATATGAACGTCATGTGTCGAAATATTTGTGTGCTGTCAAATGAAATTTAAATGACGTGATGCCGTATGCAAAATTGATTTGGCTATGATTTTTAGTTTACACAATTGCAACACTCCTAATCCAATATTTGACAGATTTTTAGTTTGAAACAACTGTTTCTGTGAGATTTCGCATAACCTTGAGGTTAAACTCAGTTTGACCCAGGATTTACGCTTACTTTGATCCAACTTGAAACAACCTGGCCTTAGTTTTATTTTTACAGTACAAGCGTTAGGCTTATTTTGAGAAAAGTAATAATATTGACATGATACGCGTCAGCCTGTGCGTTCGCATCCCCCAATGATGCCGCTGTGCCCAATTAGCACATTGAGTTGAAATTTCGATATTTGTACGGAAAAATATTTCATTCGTCATCCGTCTGATTTCGGGAGAAGCCTTGTCATCTCCGCCGAGAGAGTGATTGACGTTTCATCAGCGGGCGAGCGAACGGCGTTGATTAAATTTTAATTAACCTTTAACATTTTGTCTTTCAATGAGCGATTGTAGGCGGGCCCCGGGTTTCACTTACCCTCCTCGTCTCCACGTCATAGATTCTGATCCTCCTGGACCTCCCGCCCACGGCGAGCGAATTTCCGTCCCGGGAAAATTCGATGGAGTCGACGTCGTAAATCTCTGAAATTCATTAAAAGAAAGCCATCATTTTAATTTTCCTTCAAATATTATTTTACGCCTGAAATAAATTTGCCTTAATAAACTGAGAAATATCTTCGCCTTAATAAAAAATACTTTTACATAATACACCTATATCTCATTAAAATTTAATATTTCATAATTAAAGTCTTCATTCTAAACTTAATAAATTCATTATAAATATTTATATTTTTATTTTATTCTGGAAATCAAACAACCTTCAAATTAATGCAAAATATTAAAAAAGTAAGAAATAAGTGAAAAGAACAAGAAAAGTAAAAAGTTTAAAAGTTAAATATTTCCAGAGGAGAGAAATGGAGGTATGATGAAAAATGGATGATGGATTAAAATCTAATTATACGAAAATGTTAGGGGTATTAATTTTTTAATTAATTTAATTACATACATTGCAGTGATAGTGATGTAAAAAAAAATCTCTTTCGAATATATGTTAAGGTGCGGGGAGGCTCTGTAGAAAAATGAATTCTGTCGGAATTTGTGTTGTGACGTGGAAAACCAAAAATGAGATTCGTTTGGATGAGTCTGGACAGTCTACTTTTGAATTGGCTCATTTATGTGGGAAGATGTCGTCGCTTGGACCTCTTCGATAATTTATGAGTGAAATTTTAAAGAGAATAGGTGACTCTATTCTGATGGTTGGGTCACGTGCTACGCTGGGATAAATATCACCTTTTTCGACTAATACTCGAGGGCAAGATATAAGGAAAGACGGGGAATTAGTACAAGTCAAACATCCTGGCTACGCAACATTAGAGAATAGACCGGAATGAGACGGGGGTAGGATTTGTTCTGGGTAGCGCAGAACAGAGATTTTCGCACAAGTGATCGCCTACGTCGGGAGGACCTGGCAAGGAACAAAAATAAGAAAAAGATAATGACTCCGCAATATTAAAATGGGTTCGAAAGCTGCGGAAGTTTTATGTGGACCATCCTCCTCCAGAACTCAACATAATTTCTTTATTTATTTCTAAAAAATACAAAAAATAATATTATCAAAAAATACAAAGTATAAAATTTAAACAGAATGAAAGCAAGGGTGGATTGAGTGAGAAGGAGGGACAGTAAGGGACGGGTAGAAAGAATATCAGGATACTCTCCCCGTCTCCCCATAGGGTAAGGATAAAACAGAAAACAGAACAGTTCAGTCCAGACGTCCACAGGTCCACAGTCGACAGTCTTATCCACGGAGCAGCTCCAAGCGCGAAATGATGTCCCATCCCTTCCAAACTCCCAAGCATTTCCTCTCTCGCATAATTTAACAGTTCGCATACCCAAATGATATGTCCCGGTGTCTGTTGCACCCGCCCACAGGCACACCACGGTGCAGCGGCGAATCCCAAGTTTGCTTTGAAACTCGCCGTGCCCCTAGATAAATTGCAGGGCGTAGTGGTCCAGCACCGGGGGATATCCCCTGCCCTCCTCTTTCATGGCTACCCCGTCCATCTCCCCACAGGAGCCGTGTTCCATCTGAGAGAGTATTGTGCTACACAACGAATGGGGACCCACCACTTTCCCAGGGCCGTTCTATGAGCCGACGGCTCCCATATCGGCCCTACTCTTGCGTCGCCAGGTTGACATTTTTCTTATTTAAAGCCATCTCCGTGCGGCGCCCGTGTAAAGGGCGAACGTCGCAAGGTTCTGGCAGCAAAAACCCATTCGTTGTCCCCTCCACCAAGAACTCTCTTTATTAAATCAAATACAAATACAAGAAAATTAAAAACATATAAAAGAAATAGTTTTGTGCAGCGGCATAACAATCAGAAGTATAAAAACAAAAGCAAAGAAAAATAGAAATAAAATCAGGTTAAATACAAAATCAAAATAAAAAGAAGATAGCAAAATAGTAACATTAAACAGTATAAGCGAGGAAGTAAACAAGTTAAATTCATAAGCAAAAATAGCAACAAAATAGTATCATAAATTATCCAAGAAAAGAAAAGTAAGATATAAAAACAGGTTAGAAAAGATTGTGCTACACAGATCGATCACCTTTAACGAACACCTGGTCTGGCTGAATCTCCGAAGGATACACCCGCAGACACATCACGCGACCCTTCTCCTCGGCCACCATGGCCAGGTCGTCAATGGTGGGGTGGAAGCGGGCGCACGTGGCCGGCACGCGCACCCCCAGGATCTGACGAATAACCTCTCCATGCGCACGATTACGGAACTAAAATAACACAAAAATTACTGTAATAATCACAGTTTCTTATGGTGTGCGTACACGGGTGAGTCTTTGCTGTGTCGTCTCGGATGTTTGATGATAAACGTGCATCAGTTGGTCACTCTGCTCGCAGACTACTAATGACCGCTCGCTCCGAGCTCAGCACTTTATGCGAGTCTCATGATGAGTTTCCGATAAGTCTCGTCCACGTTCCTGCATTGGTAGAAGATAGTTATCGTTTAGATTTCAATACAACGAGTCTATATGGAAATCAATAACGATGTTGCGTGTAATACTATATATACTAAAATTGTCACCCCTACAACTGCGCACCGACAATCACGCACAGACAACTCCCGCGCGTTACAACCCTAACGACACGCGCAGACAATAGTGCGCAGAAAAATACTATACAATTAAAAATAAAGAAAATGAAAAGCGTTTTTAACCTAGCCTAACCTCATCTATGGTCCACTAAAAATGATGTGTTAAGTGTAATAAGTGTTATCTAAACCATCAGTTTTCAATTATAACGGAATTTCATCCGCCTTTGAAGAACGCTAACGCATTCTTATTGTGTCACTTTTATTCAATCAATCGGCAAGATTATTTAAAAACTGCTTCATTAGCTTAAATATATATCGACATATCGTAATGATTTTGACCGCATGTGAATTATTCAACAAAACAACTAATAGTTTGGTGTTTCTAAAGTAAGATCAGACGCTGGATGTTTTTATCGGGCTGAAAAACTATGTTTATGTGCAAGAAGATCTCTGGACTAACAAGCATTCTTTCCAGATTCTATCCTGATATAAAAGGTAGTACTTTGCTTCAGGTTGTCGTATTATTCTCCTCGATGTAGTTCGTTTTTTCTTTCTTGTTGCTTGGCCATGCTATTCAAAATTAAATGCCACCGCGTAGTAGTTCCAGAAAATAAATGCATATAACAACCGTTAATTACGAAAACGCATAAATATAAATTACCGTCTATTACAATTTATGTACTTTGTTTATTTAATCTCGGTTCGTCGAGGGCCGAGAGGTTCGATTTGTTCTTTAAAAACAGCGAACTACGCACCCGCCTCACCACTGCTTCTTAATTCGCATTGATCACGCTGTTTCTATCGCTTCAATCACTTTCGAGAATGTTCCATTCAATTTCATACTAGAAAAATTTCTCGCTAATGATATATGCGCCACAATTTCACTTTGTCTGTGGACTTGTCACTCTGTCAATTAACTTTGACACAACTGATCGCGCAGTAGCCGGCCGGCCTCTTTATATAGTTTATCGATTTTCTCGATGTTTCCAGGGTTTACTATAATGTCCCAGTCAATTACACTGTGGAGCGTTCCAGAAATTACGATAATAATTTCTCCGGATTCTAGATTCTACCATCTCGTTATAGTGTATTTGGGGAAATATCGAAATTGATAATTTATCTGACAGAAAATATATGCTTATGATAATGTCAAGCTTCAATGTTCTCACTGCACTTCCCGGCTAATTACCTACATAATTTGCCGGCGAAATTCACTTCCAGAAATATTTTCACAGCGGAACTGACATCTCAAAACTAACTTGTTTGCGAAAGAAGTTCTACAACTGTTAGCATTTTCCGTCTTCACAATTGTAATTTTCTTAAATAAACTTCGTAAAAGTCTAAAGATAAGCAGTGAGGATTTCTTTCCCTAACTTATTATCAGTTCCGTACGAAATCAATTATGTTTTTTGTTACCAATTTAACCAAATCGTCAGTAATTGAGTTTATAGTAAAATGTTTAAAAAGTGAGAGTATCATTGTGACGGTTCAGAATCAGCACGCAGTTTAAATCAGTCGTCTAAGAATGATTTATTTTTATGAATGAAATAATGAGAAAATTTATTCAACTTTTATAATATGTAAAAAATATTACTACGGCATGTAGGAAATTCTTATTTCAAACGGAAAACTTAAAACCCATTTCCGTCAAAAAGGGATGATAGGGTAATATATTTCCATTTGAAAGCATTTCGTACTGACACGGAAAAAGAAATATGAGGCGAACATATGTAGTACGTACGAGTACATACACACTTACGGATACACAGTAACTGTCTACGTACGTACCTTTGTATTAGTGTGCCCTGAAATGACACTAATGCTTCTCTCTCCTATGTCACCCAAAACTTAATGGCCACAGGGTGGATTGTCAGTTGTCGGTACCCAGACACCCTCGTTAAAATGATATTTTCTTTTTTTAAATCCGTACCTACTTTCTGATTGGCCTCACAAGGCACAAAGCCTCTGCAAATTATCTTGGGATGCTAGGTCTACGTTTTATGAAAAATTCACACGCTTTTGATGTGGTCACCAATTTATAAAAAATGTTTGTTGAAGTCCACCTTTATCACCCAACTTCTTCATTATTCTGAGAAAGGTTACGATGTAGAAAGGATACTTTGAAATGGATTAATTGAAGCGAGGTAATAGATTTGCGATTAAAAGGTTACTTGGTTATACCGCGCGCTGCCGTTGTCGAAGAGAGAATGGCAAAGCGGTCGAGTCGTATAGGCTTCGAACCGTATCCCGCTTTTTGGGTTCTTTCATAATCCTTCGCCGGGAGGATCACCATATATGAACGAATTATTTTCTGTGTTTCATTATACAAATTCAAAGTCATTGGTTGATGGGGGTGAACTGATTTGATCATTTGTAAGAAATTAATATTCAGCGTTTTATCCATTCCATGTAATCGTGTAAACGTAAATGAAAATCGTAAACGGGTGATCAAGTGTGAATAACTTCTTAGGGCCGACTCTATCAACCTGATTTACAACTTTCGTTATAAGCACAGATTTTTGCATTTTCCACCAATCAAACAAACCGTTTTCGTAAAAATCTAAGCTTTAAACGAACCATTACTAAAAACCGAAAAATTAAATAATGCGGTTTATGTCTTGACTAACAATATCGTACGAAATACACGCGTTTTTAGCACATAGTGGTAGTACGGTGTAGAGTGTATATATCTAGTAATATCGTATATAGATAAGAGATATACGTCCAGAATTCCAGCAATTCCTTTAAAATGGCGCACGTACACGGATGACAGTTATGTAAGAGCCTCGCCTCGAGAGCGCGTAAGGGATATTGCAGAACTGAGCACGAAATGACCTTTTAATCATCGCCGCATCTATTTTGTATGCAGAGCAAAAAGGCACAACGAATACATACACGCATCGTAAGAGTATTTTCATTTTCACGTAGAATAAAATACACATTTACAACTAGCATTGCCTTTGCTACAATTTCGCGGTATCCGCGTTTTATTAACGGGCGATATATCTGCTACCTAGAACAGCCTTTTACTGAAGCTTTTTGAGGATAATAAATATCATGGGTTCCCGCAGCTTCTTTTCCAACAAAATTTGTCGGATATTTAATATTGGGAAGTTGAAAGTTGTTTAAGAATTGCTTGAAAGTTGTTTGAAGCAAAAAAAGATGTTTGACCTTTGATTTAATTTAGTAATAGAGGACAGAGGATATCCGTACTTTGACAAGAGTTCATATTAACTTGCATCACGTCGATTTTTCTCCAAAAAGATAGACAATTGGGCATGTTGAACGAATGAATGAGGAAAAAATGGTAAGAAAGGTATATAATGCAATATTTGATGGCGCCAGAAAGAGAGGGCGACCGCGGAAGACGTGGCATGACCAGATTAACCAAATACTGAAAGATGATCAGAAGCCTCAACCACCGGCGAGCTTGCATGCGAAGATGGTGGATGAGGCGAGAGTTGTATGTCAGGATGGAAGAGTGTGGCGCTCTTTCGCCAGTAAGTACCTAAGTAAGTTAGACACAGAGGACAGACCGCTACACTCTTCTAACCTGGCACACCACTCTTACCTCTTAACAATAGCAACCAACGTGCACGCTCTCTCATTAATTACTGAAGTTTCTAACGTGGCCATCAACCGATACCTCGTTTCTTTAATCATACCAGACCTTTCACAGATGCCCTATATTCCTGATGCCTCTTACACTCGCCTCGTATACTTTCTTTACCATCCTTTCCTCACTCATTCATTCCACATATATGCATCAAAAACTTTCTCAACGATACAGTATGTAATACATTAAATACTGTAGAATGAAGTATTTTAAAAAATAATCAATTAAATTAATAAAAAAAACTGAATATAAACTTCAATAGAAATTCCTACAATATTTTGACTCATATTTATGCCTCTGTAAAAAGGAATATATCTTTTTGCTTTCCCCAGGGGGCAAAGGCCTCACACGTCCGTTTCTGTCACCATTTATGTATAGAAACGTTACATTAAATAGTAGACTACTGGTTCCAAAAGTTTTTATTTTTTGTATAAAATATACATAGAAATATAGCGGATTCCACAAACCCATGTCCATTTCTTCAATCCTTTCGTTGAAAGCCAAACATATCCAAAATAAAAATGAATATTATTCTTAAAAAGGCGGGAGCAATGAACCTTATATATGTATACTATAAAATTACATAATTATATTTAATTTGAGATCGAGTTCTACAATTACATTTCAGAGCTGCTACACGGTCATAATTAGAACATCTCTACAGAATCCAATCAGCGAAGCGTGTTTACTTTGATGAGATGTACCTATGCATAACCTAAAATGGCTGAAATTCAAAATTTATGATTCTTATAACACAATTATAACACTATGACTTAGATTTAGGGGTACTTATGAAAAAAAGGTTCAATAATAATTATGGATCAAAAACAATATATTTGTTACCTCTACGTGCACTTAATAATATTTTTTAATTTTATTTATAATTCAAACAGCTTATTTGATACTGAGAAATAGAACATATGATATAATAAAAATATCGAGCCAATTTTATGAATTCACTTGATTAACCTAGAATACTATGTATTGTGCATAATATAATAAAAAGACATATGTAACAGGTGCAATAAAAAACACAACGAATTTTTATATTTTACTATGCACCTACCTACCTACTTAATTTTCGTGAGAAACAGAATCAATTATTATTAAACTCACGTAGAGGTAACAAAAATAATGTTTCTCACCTAATTTGATGATTATCAAGAATAGTACCTATAATGTTAATGCCAAATCAATTTTTCAAACATAAATATGGACGATTATCTACTATGCATACAAATTATTCCCTTGGTTAAATTTTCGATATCCTTAAAAATCTTCGTGGACTTAGGCGAACTTAATATTCGGCACGAACATATTTATTGCGGGGAATATAATAAAAGATCTCCAACCAATTGTCTAGAAGAACCCCCTCTGCTCTAGCTTTGAAATCACGCAAGCCCCCTTTTTATATTGGCGCACCCCTAAATGTCGCCCAAACCAATGAAGTGGCCTAGGCCTAGGATATCAAAAAATTATATAAATAATATTATTCTAGGTGAATTTTATTAGAGGAGCTCATTTTTCTACTCGTGGATGAAGGCCTCCCTAAATGCATCCCATTTTTTCCATTGTTATTCGCTGTTACGTATTTCCGCAGTACCTATCACGATTTCGTCAGTCAAGCGTTTTATTGGATTTTTGATTCCCCTGGAGGGGAATCAAGAGGTCGATTCTATCACTGCATTCGTTCAATTGTCAGTCGTTGCCATTGCTATTAAATGTTCTTAGTGTATTCAACTATATCGAGTTTTCTTCTCTGTCGTCTTATATACATGTTTTTTTTCTGTCTCTTAGTGTGATCCTAATGCATCTTTCCGCGCCTCTTTGCCTTAGGCACCTAATGGAACAGCTCTTTTGTTGGGTTTATGTTTCACAGTCGCTTATGAACACAGGAAGTATGAGTATGCTTTGATTGAACGCTTTTCGTTTTAGAAACAGTTAGAAACAGGGAGAATTACTTTTGGAAATCGTATTTAGCAGCGCCGTGCAGCGCATACAGGCCAAAAAGTTTTGCACTATTAAATATACTGGGAAGCAAATATTATGAAGTCTTTACCTTATGAAAAATATAATTTAAAATTCCAGCCGTAATAACAAAAAAGAATTTTCAACCATTTTTGTACAAGTACAACTTCATACCAGTACTTCTTTTTTACTTGTTTGCGCGCATTAAATTTGTTTCTTGATCTACAAGACAAACTGTTACTAATTCCATACATGCTAAATGCTTTGTATACAGGGTTATTTGTAAAACATTAATAACCTCGTAGGTCTATATTCCTGACTTGATTATGAGTCGAAAATGTTCAAGCTATTATGACCTAATATCAATAGTTTAGGAGATATGCGACATCAAAGTTTGCATTTTTTTTCAATATTTCCGACTTATTTTTTGTAAAACGTTGGACAATCATTACAGTAACTTATATCGAATAAGTTAAATTCATTCTCTTTAATATAAGTCAAATAAAAAAATAAAAACCTTCGAATTCCAATTGGAAAACATTCCAATTGGATTTTTTCGGGGTTTTTATCATTTTATTTAACTTGTATTGAAACGAATGAATTTTTCGTAATCGATAGGAGTTACTGTAATGAGAGTTCAACGTTTTACAAAAAATGAGTCATAAATATTGAAAAAAAAATGCAAACTTTGATGTCGCATATCTTCTTAACTATTGATATTAGGTCATAATAGCTTGAACATTTTCGACTAATAATCAAGACAGGAATATAGCCCTACGAGGTTATTAATTTTTTACAAATAACCCTGTATACTCCAACAGTAGATTTGCTTGTCAATGAGTGGTATTGTTTAAATCGAATATTACTTTTAATTCATTATAGTTCATTAATTACAATTAATTGTATATAAATTATTATAACAATATTAAAATTAATCAGTTTATATTAGTTATGTTTCATTGTGTTACGTTTGCGGATATGAGAGGGGCGTATCCGTATACTTAACATAACGAAACAATGCAAGCTTATATGAAAAGACCTATAAGCCATATCGCCGTGTGGGGTAGGTACAACCTTAGTTACGAATATGAAATGCATTGACGTAAATAGATTAAGTTTACTCAATAATAACGATAACGTTAATATAATCTATGATTCTGTTAAAAACATAGACGTACTATGAATATAGACCAGTCATTAAAAAACACACCCGAGACATCTAGTCTCTGCTGTCTTCTAGTACGTACTAAATGTATCAGTCAGAAAGAGATAGAAATTATTTTCATAACCATGTATACGAAATTACAATAAAACATAACTCTACAAACGAATGCATATGAAGTTGTAGCTTATGCTTTTGCATTTTGTCTTAACAATTTAAAAAATCGTACTTGAAATATGCCCGTTTGTTGTGTTAGACGTTGTTATGTTTATGTAAGTTTTATTTCAATAATTTGTGATGAAATTCTATGGTAATGGTATGGAAATTATTGGTAGTCTATGGTCTTTTCTCTTTTCTTCTTATAGCGCAGCATACGTATAAAAGAGATACAAATAGAAACAGGGTTTTGTATTGTATTAATATTTTTTTCAATTTCAGATTCTCAAAAAATCGACAACAAATATGGCTAGCCGCTATCAAACAATCTTATTGGAAGCCATCAAAATATGCAGTTGTCCACTCTCAACATTTTGAAGAGAAATTTCTAGATAAATCTGGTAAACTTGCACTGCTGACGAAAAACGCCATTCCTACATTGTGTTTAGGTTTGCAGGTAAAAATGTATTTTTCGATAACAATTTTCCAAATGAATATTTAAAAAATATTTATTTTATATATTTTTATATTAAAAGTACTTTAAATATTTTGTTTCTATTATTATGTTCAATTAGTTTTTTCTGTAATTTATTTACTTAATACAATTACTTTTAGAGAACCTCAAATCTATATCTAGAGCATTCATACTCATCAATTCAAATTGTAAGATAAATTATATGTTATATTATTTGTTGTTTTGCTGTTTATATAATTGCATTTTTATCGAACACAAGATGAGAGAAATGAACATCTTGAATTTAGCAACGAGGTATGCCGCCCGCCCTGAAAGTCTGAACTTAATTTATGGCACAAAGAGGACGATCTGTATGTTCGCTCTTGATAGTTATGCACCTGTCCAACCCTGTGTCATGTACCTATGGCTCGACCCGGAGTTTTGTTTATATTAACACAATAAAAATCTCCGCGATATAAACAAACGGGTCGAGCTAGGGAGCCAGCAACATCACACCGATCGGGCCTCTGCCATAACATCGAGCAGGCCTGTGCTGCAGTCAAAACATATATTCATTTGTTCATCATTTATATTTCTTACTTATACATTTTAAATTCCTTCCGGGGCATATCTCCGGAAAGAAATAAACATTTACTATCAATCATTCTTTCATTCTATCGACCATGAACCTTCTCTAAGGTTATATGAGATAAGTATTTTTATTTGTTTCTTTTACAGTATTATTATGTAAATAAACAAGTTGAAGAATTGCTCGCGCCACTACCAGAGCAAGAATCAATAAACATATGTGAAACACCCGGAAAAACAAAAATTAAAAAAAAAATATTCTGCAATAAATAAATGTAAAAGGCTCTCTGCAATCATTAGAAATATGCGAGCACAGAGAGTGCGAAATACAAAAAAAATAGTGTTACTGAAAAAAGTGATAGATGAATTTAAAAGTAAGTATATTTCTGAACAAGTTGAAGATCTTTTGAAATGTGGTACTGAGAGCAGTCATAAAATATTTCTTAAATTATATGATCGTGATAATATTAAAGAAAAGTTCTGTAAATTGTTAAAATGTTAAATAAATTGTTTTTATATTTGATTTTTAATTTTAGGACATTTAATTTTTTAAATTTATTTCTTCGAAATTCAAAGGAGTGTACGCATTAAAAACGAATATTCCGATGCCGCTGTTTTTATTACTAATATTCTTCATTACACAGTGATGATATCGCGCGGACATTTATACATTTTGGACACCACTAGGCCAACTCCCGCAATGTGCGTCTATGTTCACAGTAATTCGTGTGGTCGTTCTGTGTAGCAGATATTTTGGTTTGTAATTAGTCTATATTTATAGTACGCCTATACTTAAAAATAAATTAATGGATGTAGATAGGTACCTACACACATTTAAAAATTAATAAGCTTACTGTCGTGAACAGCTTTTCAAGCGCACACAAAGTAAAATCATTTTTGATATCGATCGATAGGACAAAATGAAATTAGAACTTGCACCAAACTTACTTGAATATTTCCTGTAGTATTTGAAGTCACAATGTAAGAAGCGGTCAATGAACAATCAATGCTTAAAACCGCCCCATATCTTTTAGGATAAGCTCTCTGGGCCACTGATTTCTCATAAGAGTAAATCAGATACTTTTCATAATGTTCTTCAATACATTTTTCTAACCTTCGAATAGTTTTTGGATCCTTGATATCGATCTCCGAATTATTATCTGACGTTAACGTAATAATAGTTTGGGGATCCTTGATTTCGATCTCTAAATCACTTTCTGACATGATGACACGAGTTAAATAGGTATAATATAATATTATTATTCGCTACATACACCCATTAGATCGACCTGTTTCATCAAATCGAAAATCAATATATTTATCAGGCTCATACATTAACTATTCATTAACTTTGAAATTAAATTAGCAATAATTTTAATTAAATTTGGATTGAATTTATCAATATTTCGAATTAAAAATAAATATAATATAGAAAACGCCACGTGTGCGTTTATAAACAATAGAATATCATTCACTGTTTTTTGCTTTGGAACACTTTGGAATAAACATTAGGTATTGGAAATTTTTGCCGAGGGATTGAAATACGGTTGGGTTCCTGCGTGAATAATAATTATAAAATAATTATACGCCACAAATGTAAATATATTTAGCAATCATGAGAATGACATTTCAATCATGAGTTGAAATAGACATATTTTAAAGGTATTTTTAAAACACGCGCGTCATCTATTGATGAACAGATGAAACAGGAAAAAGTATTTTACCAACATTGCGTACTAAATTTAAACACATGTCATTGTTTCCTGTAAAAATCGAGAGATGTCTCAACTACAAAAATATATATATATATATATATATATTCGTATTTTAAAAATTTTGGGAAAAAAATTCGATAAAATAAATCGATGAATACTTCATCTAGTGGTTTCTAAAATAAGATAATAAAAATTTATGAATCTATGTTAATAAATAATTGATAGGGCGGTTTTATTAATTCGTCTCCGTCTATCAATAAGATGCCTTGTCAAGGAAGGTGGAGCGGGAATTTCAAACACTGCGGCGGGTTTATATACATTTATTACAAATGAAAAAAAACGGTTAAACCTTACGTTCTAAAGCACTATTACTAATTTTATAACTAATCCTAACCTAAACGCCAGCAGTTCGACCGTCACAGAAGTCCGTCCTGTCCTTTCACATTCTGTTCAAACAAAAAAATCACAACACACTAAAACACGTGTCCACTATCAGAGGCCCTCGTGGCCGCCATCTGGATGCCGCGGGTGGCTCGCCGCGTGGTCCAGACCTGGCGCGTCCGGCGGCGGGATCCACGATCGGCTGGAGGCATCTGGCCGGAGTCTCGGTAACCCGCGGGAAGCGCACGTGGTCCAGGCCGCGGAAGCACGTCGGTCCCCTCCGGTCGCTGCTGGGGCCGAGCTGCAGAAAAGCGTCAGGCCTTCCTCGGGAGCCCGCCGTGGTGGAGCGGCCATCGCCTGGATGATCCGAGGCGCTGCAAGCCGCCTTCTCTTCAAGCGACGCTGATGGCGCCGACCCGCGTTGGCGTCGGTGGCGGAAAACATGTGGCAGCGGCTAGAGCGCAGGGGCTGCCGCGGGCAGGAGCCCGCGCAGCGCAGGCTGCTTCGTCGACCGCGGTCGGAACTGGACAAGGGGGCGTTCTTGGCCCGCCGGCTTCGACTCTCTGTGTATGCGGGGGAGGGGGGTAGCCTCCCCCACCCGCAATGGCACCCTATCAACCCCTGGCGGTGCGGGGTGGCAACCCGTGGTGCCGCGCGAAATTTAAAATTACCTAAACCTATTTTAAAATAAAACTTATATTCTAATTTAAAAAGGACGCGATGCGGAACGTCACATGCAGGTCGCGGACGCATCAAATGCCCCCCCCTTTTTGTGACGTGTCCGTATCGCGTGTGATTAAAATAATATTCTAAATAATATGATATACTTATACACTACCCTCCCGCGATAACCTTTAAACCTAGTTAGGATTATAATAGAATTTCTATTGCTTCACTTATCTCACGGCGCGCGCGTCTCGTATGTACCAGCCCTCCTTGTAATCATAGCCGTCGAAAAAAATCCAAAATATTCCACATTCTCACGTGAAGAAAAAAATATTAATCGAAAATACCGCGCGCCCGCGGTCTACGAATAACGCAGGTTGGCGTTTTGATTCGTGCTGTCGCCGCCCTTGGCAACAACGGCTTCTGCCTACACGAATCTCCACCCTCCCCGAATTAACTTCGCGTTCCCGCATGCTACTGACTCTACCCGCGCCCCAGAATCCTTGTATACTTTCCTAAACGGATATTCTGCGTATCGTCGTTTTCGTTCGTCTTTCCTCGTCGTCGTCCTCCTTGTGCATCCATATCGGCGCCCTGCCGATGATGGAGCCGTGCTCATGACCGCTGCCTGGGTCCTCCGTCGTCTCACGCTCGTCTCGCTTCGTCTACGTCGGTTCCGTGTCGCCCTGACACCGGAACGATTCTCTCTCGTTACCCGTATAGGCTCGTACACAAGGCTCACTTACGAAAAAACATTTACCCCGCAAAATTATAAAATCGGCTATGATAAAAAAATAGAATAAAAAAAAACACTCAAACTCGGTCGCGTTGTCAGAAAAACAAAACGGGCCGTTACACACGCGACATACGGTTTTTCAGCGTATGTACCTATAAGATAAATAAAGCACGTAGAAATTGTCCATTATAAGGACCTGGATATCCTAAACCTATCTTAGAAAATATTACCTACGGTCTGATTGTGTAAATGCACGTGGTGTGCTCGACCCGGCTCGAAATTCTCGGTAATGCCCGCGCTCGGCGAGGCTTAACCCATCTGGTTGCGCGCCGCTCTCGGCCGGCCGGAAATTCTGAGAAGTGCCCCAAATTCGCCCTCTGACCACGACCACGTGCGTTTTACGTCAAAACTTTAAAACTTTCACTAAAATCAATAAAACTAAAACTATCCTAATCTATTGTTGGGCACCACGATTTTTTTTTTATATATTCTAATTTACACACTATGAATTTAAACCGGCAAAAGATTATAAAAAAAATCGAAAAAACTAATCTCGCGGTTCCCTATACACTATTTCACGCCGCTCCGACTTTCCTTGACATTCTGACCTCAGGGTAGGTTCGCCGAGAAACACTTTCTCGGCGCGTCCTTGCAAAGGACGCGTGCCCTCACGTTGCGGGGCCATTTGATAGGGCGGTTTTTTATTAATTCGTCTCCGTCTATCAATAAGATGCCTTGTCTCGTTCCGACCGCCACCGCCGCAACAGCTCGGGCTCCTCGCCCGCGGCCGCCCCTTCGGCGGCGGGCCCTGAGCCGCCGCCACGTGTGTTCAAGAACGCGGGGCGGCGCCGTCAACGTCGCTTGAGGAGAAGGCGGCCTGCAGCGCTCTGGACGGTTCCAGGCGATGGCCGCTTCACCTCGGCGGGCTCCCGAGGAAGGCCTGACGCTTTTCTGCAGCTCGGCCCCAGCAGCGACCGGAGGGGACCGACGTGCTTCCGCGGCCTGGACCACGTGCGCTTCCCGCGGGTTACCGAGACTCCGGCCAGATGCCTCCAGCCGATCGTGGATCCCGCCGCCGGACGCGCCAGGTCTGGACCACGCGGCGAGCCACCCGCGGCATCCAGATGGCGGCCACGAGGGCCTCTGATAGTGGACACGTGTTTTAGTGTGTTGTGATTTTTTTTGTTTGAACAGAATGTGAAAGGACAGGACGGACTTCTGTGACGGTCGAACTGCTGGCGTTTAGGTTAGGATTAGTTATAAAATTAGTAATAGTGCTTTAGAACGTAAGGTTTAACTGTTTTTTTTCATCTGTAATAAATGTATATAAACCCGCCGGAGTGTTTGAAATTCCCGCTCCACCTTCCTTGACAAGGCATCTTATTGATAGACGGAGACGAATTAATAAAAAACCGCCCTATCATAATATTAAAAAATGCAATCGAAATAGTGAAAAAATATTTTTATGGACGTTACATAACATTAGAATGAGAACTTCACGATAAGAATTTTTTTACGAATCAGAGTGCAATTTGAAGAAAATTTCTGAAAAATCAATAACTTTTTAAGTAGGAACCTAATATTTATTTGGAGATAATGTAACATTTTTAGTGTGGCAGTTGGCAGTTCTGACGCCGCCATTCTGTATTGCTGTGGTGTGTTGCGGGTGGATACCGTTTTCGAAATCGATTAATTGTTTCAGTTTGATCAGAGAAACATAAAATTTACTTGGAGGTGAGCTATATCGCTTTACTCAAGATTTTAGTTCAGTTATTGCGTTTGAATACCTCATTTGACTTGTTACGGGTGTGGTGTCAATGGACGCATACGAGACTGTCATGGAAGCTGTTTTGTTGTGAAAACACGATTGTGCCGTCGAGATTACTACAGTTAAGCAATGCGTGGAGTAATGCGTTTGTGTTTGATTAGTATTTACTCTAAAGAATTTCGAAGTTAGTAGTAATGCACCTGTTTCGTTGAATTCCTAGATGCACTTGTCCTATGCATCTATGCTGCGTTGCCAGCTTTATACATAAACTTTTTGTGTTTTATACGGATTTTTTGTTTTCTATTTTTCAGGTGCTGTATTCAGCTTTCTGAGCAGCCATGAGTTATCAGCTGCCGCCGTCTCAAAACAGGACAAGTCAGTATATTGTTTCTTTCAATGAAATAATTTCATTGTGCATTATGAGTCATATTAAGGTAAAAATCACCAACTGGTTCCTGGAATTGCGATTAACATTCCATTCAAAAGTTCACTCGATTATTTTAATGGTTTAAGAATATCTCTATTGTATTTATAATATTAATTTATAGGGGAATTCAAAGCTTAAGCATTTTCATAATGTGTATCTTTGAAAAATAATTTCGATAGTGCTGTACATACCTATATCTAATACATGAATACAGTAAGAAATAAAATATTTTTTTCTTCAATTTTAATGTGCATTGTTAAAATGTTTTTTAATCTTATATTTTGGATTAATACACTCGTCCAAACATACATTATAATTTTTTTTAAAGGGCCTATATCTACTGAGATAAGCTTGTTAACTTAGATATCAGATAAGACAGTCACACAGTATTTGTGAATTGCTGTACACGCGTAACTTGTATATTTTATTCGAATTGTCTATTGTCGAATTGCTATATTACATTCAATCTTATTTTGTCAGTATATTTTTTAATATCCCTTCTCGTATCTCGAATTACAAAAAATACGTATTAAAAAATATACTATTAAAATTGTAATATTGAAAGGAACATATAAAATAAGAATCTGCGAGATTGTCAAATCTGTAAAAGAATATTTCTAGTTTAATTACATGGTACACTTACTTTATAATTTAGGACAAAATGATTTTGCGCAATCAATAGAAGGGGAATCGTTCTGACTGAATTAATAAAATAGGAATAATATAATACAGTGGACCCGTGGTAATCTGGCCCCCCTTGTAATCCGACATTCATATTATAATTTTTATTCATAATTTTTGATTATTTTAGTATGTATTGTTTGCACACAATTATTTCCTAATGTGAAGTTATTATTTTTTGTAAGTTCTATAGCATTAATGACGTTAATTTTATAATAAAATGTAAGCTCTCTATTGTGTTGTTTAATTTACTAAATTTGACATACATTATGAAGTATGATTTGTACTTCAGAGTATAACATATAAAATCTTATCATTGGATCTGTAATTTGTCGGATTACAAGGTACTCGTTTGTAAAAAATTCCGGACTATAAAGGATCTTAGGCAGTACTCTATAATCCGACAAATTCGATAATCCGACATCGCCCTGCAAAACGTTTGTCAGATTACCGCGGGTCCACTGTATAGGCATATTGGTATTGATTACACTTCCAATGATTTTGGTAGTTACAGAAGTCATCAATAATTTACCTGATTATAAAAGGCAATGATTAATCGGTACTGCCTTAATCGTCATAAAAAAATTAATTAAACAAACATTAAATATCTTTATCCATTCTGTCACATTTCCCTGTGCAATCTGATCTTTTTTTTCTGAAAAACTTGCTACTTAAGTGAGATATCTAAACAAAAGCGTTATTTGCAGTGTCCCACAACAACTACCCGGGTCCTGAGGTCCCAATGGCCTCCAGCAAGGAGCAGACCTTGCTCTGGCAGCAGGGGTCCTACTTGGCTGATTCAGGTATTAACTCTGGGGCGGCCACGCAGGTACCATCTCTGTCCGGGAAGGAGGATGACGAGATGGAGGGAGATCAGCTCATGTTTGACCTGGACCAAGGCTTCCCACAAGGATTCACACAGGACCAGGTTGATGGTGAGCAAAAATTATTCTTTGTCAAATTATTCCATGTAATCAGATAATCATTCAATTGAATTGAATGCTTTTAAAATAGTTTTATAATTTGCATTGCTTATATTTTTCTCATTTTAGACATGAATCAGCAGCTCTCGCAGACCCGCTCTCAGCGCGTGCGAGCCGCCATGTTCCCCGAGACCCTGGAGGAGGGGATCGAGATCCCATCCACCCAATTCGACCCCGCCCAGCCTACGGCTGTCCAGCGTCTTGCCGAGCCCAGCCAGATGCTCAAGCATGCCGTAGTCAATTTAATCAACTATCAAGATGATGCCGATCTTGCTACACGGTATTTATTTTTGTGGTCTTAAGTGCTTTTTATTAACTTATTTTCTTCACATATTCTGAGTTTTGTCTGGGTTTACAATTTTATTTCAGTAGGTAATAATTTTGGATTGATATTAAAATTTGATACAATTTACTTAATGAATTCTGAAGATTACTAATAAAAATATTCAGTATAATAATATATGAATTACTGTGAAATCTGAGTATTGCTTTGTCCCATTTCATTTTCACACTACTACTAAAATTACGTGCAATTTATGACACAGCTTTTGCATAAATTCTCTGTAATCTATGTACTTTCCACAAACGAAATTCCACATTCGCAATTGAAAAACCTGGCTAAATTTTCTTGTTTCCTGGGGATTATAGATGAATCCTGACAGGTCATTATCACTGCAAGAACTACTTAATCGGCAATAAGCTATGTCTTATTATTCAAGTAATAATCTATCAGAGGCAGTTCATATCCACACACAAAGATGTTCATCTATATTACTGATGCTTGTATTTCATTTTTTCAGGGCTATTCCAGAGTTGATTAAATTGTTGAATGATGAAGATCAAGTGGTTGTGTCTCAAGCTGCCATGATGGTCCATCAGCTGTCCAAGAAGGAGGCTTCTCGTCACGCCATCATGAACTCTCCTCAGATGGTTGCAGCTCTCGTGCGAGCCATCTCTAACAGCAATGACCTAGAGACAACAAAGGGGGCTGTCGGCACCCTGCATAACCTCTCCCACCATCGTCAAGGTCTTCTCGCCATCTTCAAGAGTGGAGGAATTCCCGCCCTGGTCAAGCTCCTTAGCTCTCCAGTGGAATCAGTCCTCTTTTACGCCATCACCACCCTTCATAATCTTCTTCTGCATCAAGATGGTTCAAAGATGGCAGTTCGTCTGGCCGGAGGGCTTCAAAAGATGGTTGCCCTGCTGCAGCGTAATAATGTGAAGTTCTTGGCCATTGTGACAGATTGTCTACAAATTTTGGCATATGGAAACCAAGAATCAAAACTCATTATCTTGGCCTCTCAAGGACCTATTGAACTGGTCCGCATTATGCGTTCCTATGATTATGAGAAGCTTTTGTGGACTACATCTCGTGTGTTGAAGGTATTTTATTGTTCATTGTTGTTAAACCAGAACCTTAACTTCCATTTGCTAACCCAAACAATATTGATGAAAATGCCCCTTAATGTCCCCATTATACAGTAGCTGGCAAACATCTTGAAATTCTATGGCGTAGTGGGGGGAAGTTTGCGCATCTACCTTTCCACCAACGAGACCCAAATTTCGTCTTCTGCGCATTCCCCCACTATGCCAAAGAATTTCAAGAAGTTTGCCGGCAACTGTACCAATGTGCTGTTTTATTATTCTCCTATCAATGTAGATTAAAATGTTGTTACAATGCCTCTTAACACCTGTGAAAATGCCTTTATCCAATTATTCTCCGTAACAATACTGATGAAAATGTCTGACGGATCAATAGCAATTATCTGTGCTATTTTGAAAATAGCAATGTTGGGATGTCGGATCTTTATCCCAATCTTGACAGATATGTATAATATTGTATTGCCGCCAATTTCTATGTTTTAGGTTTGACATGTTAGAAATTAATGAATTCAATCAATTGGAAAGCTCTAAAACGTAAACGAACGTTAATTTATTCACAATTACGAATAATGAGCTTTCTTATTGATTGAATTCATTAATTTCAATCCTGTCAAACGTAAAACGTTAAAAAAAAATGGCGTCACAATGTTATACAATAACTGTCAAGATACAGAAATATCAATATTACTTATTTCAGAATACGGCTGAATGTGTACCCAGAGAAATTCCTAAGTGCATTATTCCAAAATAGTGCCCCTGCTACAAATTCCAACATTTTTTACAGAAATCCCGATTTGCAATGAAATACTATTTATAAAAATGCAGTTTAGTCAATAATCTAAAATATATGTAGAAAAAAAAATGACTGGGTTAGAAATATTAGTGTAAAAAAAGGTAAACACCTGGATTTAAAAAATAATCCGCACACAATGCTACATTAAAATATAAAATAATGCTTAAAGTTCATAATTAATCAACCACTATGTATCTGTAATTTAAATTTACAATTTGACGTGATGCGTTCGTTGGCCCACTTGCATCAAAAGTAAATGCTGGAAATCCCATGCATAGACGTGTTCTCAACATAGCCGGTATAATTTTCTATTGCATATCAATTTCGCTAATTCAATTCTCTTGTTGGTACCTATTATGTACGGAGTGAAAAATTATTTTTATATTTGAAGCAATTTAATGACGGTACTTTTACATTTCGGTTTCTAAAGAATAATTATTCATTTATAAAAAAAAATTAAAAATCTATAAACAAAGTTACAAACGTTACAGGAAGTTACGGACGGACAGACAGTGAAATTATTATTATTATTAGGATAAAAAAATTTCATAATATGCCTGCCTTAGTTAATTTGCAACCCAATTAATGTGACCCTGATAGTCGAGAGTCAACTATAATACTGTGATCTTGGATAGTCCAGAGTCTACTGTAATACTATGCTCTTGAATAACATCCCTATAATGTTATGGCTCCAATATTTATTTATATCAACGGCTTTCACCGATAAAACAGGCAACCCGTATCAAATAGTCCTGAAAAGGACTAATACTATGCTCTTGAATAACATCCCTGTAATGTTACGGCTCCAATATTTATTTATATCGACGGCTTTCACCGATAAAACAGACAACCCGTATCAAATAGTCCTGAAAAGGACTTTTAAACTCCCGATGTTTCGAGTAAATATCATTATTCATTTTCGAGGGCCTTTTATCCTGAATTCTGCCTCTAACTGACTAGTAAACTCAACCGTTCAAAGCAAGAGCATAATGAAAGTGATCTTAATAGGTCAAAACCTTAGTAGGTACTTGATATTATTGATTAATTAATTAATTAATTAATTTGTTTAATAGTCAACTTTGTGCATGCGTAAATTACATTACCAAAGGTTTCTTCATTTATTGTAGGGGAATTTTGATTTTTTTTTATCTAAGATGGTTTTTTTTTGCATGGATGTATTTTTATGAACGACTATTCTAAGATATTTGTCCTGGTGTGTGGAATTCTTATTACTCCGTGTGATTTATTTTGTGACACAATGTTTAGAAAAATTAAGATTTTTGAACAGATGTTTCAGATGATGTTTATTGTTCATCTATTATACATACAATTTGTGTACATTAACATAAAGCATTAACAAATTTCAAATATAAAAGTAACTGCACAAACGTAAGAAACAAGAAAATACTTAATGCAATAACAATAATGCGACTCCAATAAGATCAAAGTGCATAAGGTGTCATAATTTAGTAATGATCTTATTTTAGTTGCTATTTTCATACATCACGTTTAGATTCCAAGCCCACAGGTGGTATTTACTCCACAATGTGTACTTCTAATAAAACCTTTGATAAATAAGCAATTTAATGGATTTTTTGAAATTCCTTGGATATTTTTTAAACTTATTGGATTTTGAATTTCTTCGATAAATTGGTAATTTTTAGGACAATTTTTCATTTATTGGGATTTTCAAATGGTTGAAACTAGGTGGGGAAACCATGGTTGAAGCATTGCTGAAGAACAGAAAATGTAAAAAAATCAAAAACATAATATGTACTTAAAATCTACCAGCACCGTAATCCCGGTATTAAGACAAGCCCAGTACTGGAAGTATGGTGCCTAGAAAAATTAAGGATTGAAAGCTATAAGTGCTAAATTATTGTAATTTTTTTTCCATTACTTTTTTTATGTTGCCAATTAGTGGGATTTTGTGCAGTTAATTATTTTGTGGGTTCCTTGAATGTACAGTTAATTAGTTCCTGTTGTCAAAAACTAAGCCACAACTTTAACTTTCTCCCATGAATCAAATTCCTTAGAACTAGTTTAGCATAATATTATTGGACTGAATAAATTTATATAATATAGGTATAACATTGCACACTTCTTCTTTCTTTCCCTTTACAGGTTCTCTCTGTCTGCTCATCCAACAAGCCAGCCATCGTTGAGGCTGGTGGCATGCAGGCGTTGGCCATGCACCTCGGTAATCCTAGTGGACGTCTGGTGCAAAACTGTCTCTGGACCCTTCGTAATTTGTCTGATGCTGGAACTAAGGTATAAAATTATTATTATATGTGTTTTTCGTAGAAAAGAAACATGTTGAAATGAAATTCTTTCTGACCATAGCGCACTTGACTATTTTTAACTGTCTTGACTTAAGCTCCGGAAGTGCAGCTACAAAATTACTACTTTTTCAAGAATTTATCAAAAAACTCAAATTATCTACACCGTAGTCACCATATTTTCTGCATTTGACCTTGAAAATTTATCTACAAAAAACACTTTTGTGAGTGTGTTGTATTCAATGGGTACTACTTTGAAGGGAACCATTTCAATATTTCTGAATAAATAAGTATTTTTTTAAATAAATAATAACCCAGGGAACTTTTTTATCGAACTAGGTACATATGTTTTATTCTTTTAATTGATTTGTTACTTAACTGATTAAGTGATTGATGTCTTTAAGAATAGTAAATAAAGTAGTCTAAATTGTAATTCCTTGGGAATACATATTTTTAGTCAGACCAGGAAAGGTTTAAATATTCAGTAACATTATCAATGTTTGTTTTCCATTTATTTTGTGCTGTACAGAGCGAAACCATTATTAAAGTGTATAAATTTGGTGTTTCAACTAGGTGGACGGTTTGGAAGGTTTACTACAGAGCCTAGTGCAGGTGCTGGCTTCCACTGATGTAAACATTGTCACATGTGCTGCTGGAATCTTGTCCAATCTAACATGCAACAATCAACGCAACAAGGTCACAGTTTGCCAGGTCAGTCTAAGCACCTTTTTTTACCAGAGTAAATAAAAGTGAAAAGATAGCATAAAGTATATCAATTTTTATCAATTGTATAAAACATCTATGTTTTCACACCTTTCCATTTTTTGCAGCCCTATTTCATTTTCCATTATTCAGAATATTAAAGAAAATATGCATAATTTTTAGGTTTTCTTTGAAATTATTATGTCAAACTTTGTCACTTATTTGATTTTATTAAAAACTAGCTGATCATACCCGGCATTACACAGGTTAAGGATTAATTTAATGAGTGTGGGGCCACGTCGGACCTGTGCGACGGAGCATGACAGGGGCCAGGGTGCCACGTCGGATATATGCGACGGGCACAAAATTAATTATTTCTCGACGGCCGCGTATCGAATTTGAAAAATGTGATTTTTTCCCAGTAGAGAAATCCCGTGGTGACCTGTCGTTCCATTTTCAACTCAAAAACATCACCAATTATATTTTAAATCAAAACAAAAGTTTTTCTGCCGTCAAAATCGTATAGGAAAGTTGTAGATGACGCCCCGAACGCGTATTGCACAATCGAAATTCAAATATTCCGCCACTCAAGGTCACGCACAAAGTGCGCGGGAAATACGATTTATTTGTACACGTATACACAAATATATACAATACGTTTTGCGATATTTGTCGATTTTTGTTGATTTAATTGAATACTAACAGGTATTTATTAACAAAAATACACGCAATTATTTTGCATTTATTTGAAATATGTGTGTGTGTTGAAAGTTTATCATATTTATGTGTTATGAGTGCGATGTTCCGTTGTGTGTCGTGCAACAAAATATAAGAAGAAGATTATTAGGTAGGCATATTATTTGTCTCTAATAAACAAATAAAAATAAATGATTATTTTTCGTATAATGTTGCGCTAGCAACATTATCGGAATTGAAAAAAAATTGTTTTTTTACTTAAACGATAAAAAATCATTACATTATGACAATTATGATAAAATAATATGAATGTGTGTGTTTTTTTTAATATACGCATGTTTTCATGGTTTTTTCGTAAAAAGAAAAATCACAAAAAATTCAGAAAACCTATGGTGATTTATGTTGATGGAATTTTTTTGGCCCTAGACAGGTTAAAAATAAGTTTGTGGCAGGAAACAAAAGTTCTATTGTTTTCTAAAGCTTCTAAGGGGTGGGGGGGGACACGTGGCCTATGTTTAAGATCCTAAAGAATATATGTGTATGCAAAAATTTGGTGGAATGGTACAGATTTGCATTAAAAATATATCAGGGGAGGGGGAAAATGTCGCTTATGTTACCTGCCGGGTCTTAAAAAATAAGTTTGCAAAATTTGGGTCAGATCATACAAACAGTGTGGATTTGTATAGAGAACAGACAGACGGACAATGAGTTAAGGTAGTTATTACGGTTTTATAGGTATAGATTGTCATTCTCTTGTGTGGCAGTGATGTGCCATTTTCAACAATGCTAATTTGCAGCTGTTTGTTACAATAGGGCTTATTATTCTCCGATTCTTTATCCATTTGTAACTTTTAAAGCTTTTATTTCAAGTTTTTTGCTTTTCCAGTTTAAAAATATGTTTGTTCAAAAAATATTATATCAAATTTTTATAAGTAATTTTACTAAATTATTTTTCATAAAAATACATAATTTTTTTTAGGTCGGAGGTGTTGATGCTCTGGTACGCACCATTGTGAATGCAGGTGATCGTGAGGAGATTACCGAACCGGCCGTGTGCGCCCTGCGACACCTAACTTCACGTCATGTTGAATCAGAAATGGCCCAAAATGGTGTGCGCATCAATTACGGATTGCAGGTATTATTTTTAAATAACTAACTCGGTGTGATGCCATTTTTCTATCAAAGTATGCGAAGATTATAGAGTGCCACACACTTCTGTCCTGACACAAATCTCATCCACATTCACAGTAAAACCTTGTTATTGCACAATTCAAGGGACTGAAAAATAAAATTTCATTATAACGAATACTCAACTATTTTACTCAAAATATATCATATGGTAATTTGAGTCTACGCATCAATGGAAAAATGCGTTTGCAGCCCCAGCAATTCTGTTTTTTCAATATGTACGGCAGTTATCTAACGTCCTTTTTGTGCCAAATGGCATTTCATTTTTATTGTGCTATAACTACTGCACTCCATCCAATATGCCCAAAAATGGATTAAATTGATAAAAAAATGGACTGTACCTACTGCTTAATATGCTATGGGAATCTTTTTTTTGGATATCTGTTGGGTTTGACAACACGTGGTGGGCGATGAACCTGACTAAGCTTAAGTTAAGGCAAACACCATTGTATTTGTTTAATATTTTAAAAGATTACCTGTTAGAGAGAACTGTCACTGACTTGCGGGGGATTATAGACAACTAGAATTTTGAATATGGGCTACCCACAGGGATCGGTTCTCAGATCGACGCTGTGGAACGTCCTATTCGATGACCTCCTATGGTTGTCGCTGCCGGCCGACTGCGTTACGGTCGCTTATGCAGATGATGCGCTTTTACTGGTGTCTGGTGTAAGTCGATCAGAATTGAAACATAAATCAAACATGTCTATCACTGATCACGGAATGGTGTGCTCACAATAAACTGATTCCAGCGCCTTACAAGACTTTAGCTCTTATGATGAAAGGCAGACTGCAAAGGTACCCAATCTTTCGCGTGGGCGATTCGCGTGAAAAGTTTGATCAATACACGAGGTACTTGGGAGTAATTCTATACATGTCCGGATCTTTCCTGGCTCATGTTAAGGCAGTGTCAGAATGGGTGGCAAATTTCTTTAGTGCGTTAAGGAGGATGTCCACGGCAGAGTGGGATATATGGATGCCTGCTATCTGCCTAATCTACAATGTCGTATATGTGGCCCAGGTCACATGCGGGGAAGGTTTGGGTGCATAGACATAGGTATGCATTTGTCTCCTCTGCCCTGAGCCCCCTGCTGGCGTTGGCGGGCGCATATCAGATGACCTCCGGTGTAGAGCTTCCAGTACTTGCGGGGGTATTACCTGCTGATCTACTAGTCCTGGAAACGGCGGCTCGCTGCTCGTTGAGGAGGGGTCTAGAGGTGTTGCATCATGGCCGCCTCTTTAAGCCCTCAGACACCACAATGTTTAAAGAATTCTGGAGGGCTTAGGCATGAGACTTTAGTCTGGTAGGAAAGATGGGATGCAGCAGCTCAGGGAAGGTGGACCTACACCTCCCTTCCCTCAGTATCTATTCAGGAAAAAGGAAGAGGTGGTCCTCCGGTGCTTGATCGTTTCGCAGTGCAGATGGCCTCGGGTCACGGTGAATTCAGGAACAAGTCATTTGATTTGGGACTTGCTAGTGACCCTTGGTGTACCTGCGGCTGCGTGAGTCAGACGCCGGAGCACCTATTAAAGGATTGCCCTATTTTAGATGATTGTCGAGAGGACTTGGTAAGGGGTGTAGGTAGTGTATTCATAGTAATAGCTGACCTCAAGAATGCTAATAACTCGTCCTGTTTCAGAGCTTTTATTTGAGTGTGGGTCTCCCGCTGGGAAATTCTTAGGGGGGTCTCCTGCTGGAATGTGACTGCTGTATAGTAGTTTTTATTTTCCACTAGCGATTTCCTTTATGGCGAAATTTCTTTTGACGTAACTTAGTTAGGATCGGACTGGCGAATCCCTTTATGCGTGTGCTTGTTATTTTATTTTTTCCCTGAAGAGAGTGAATATTGTCTCTGAGGTGCAATTCTGTATTTATTTTAATTAAACTGGCTCCTAAGTTGTATGTCTATGTTACAGCGAATTTGCAACTTTAGTGAGACTATACTTTCACTAGTAAAAATGTACTTTGCCGGTCGGGCAGAGTGGGGGCAGTGAAAACATCTAAATCAACGAATTCTCAGATTCACTACACATAATCCGTGAAAATACATTACTCAAAGCATAGACAATATATCGGTGAAACCATCAATTTGTACACGTAATTCTTAAAGCGTAGAAAGTATAAAGGCGGCACTACACTAGACGATTTTTATTCATTTTGCGGTCCTATTTTAACTCCTAAATTAAAATAGGACAGCGGCACCGCAAAACGAAATACGAATCGCGAAGTAAGGTGTCGGCTGAAAGATCGCGCACTCGGGTTTTTTATGATATCTGACGACTGCCGGAACAAAACGAGGTTATGTCACCATGTAAATATTGGGGGTTAAGGGAAAATTTTTATTAATGAATATGTATTTTGTCAATTAAGTTTATTAAATATGTTTTTTTTATAACAATACAACAAAAGTTTATTTCTTACAAATATAGAAACATAAATAAACATACACCCGGTATTATTAATTTTAAATGAACCTTTAAAAGTGCGTCAAGTAACAAACACTCGATGCGAAAAATACAAAAATCAAAGAGATTCTAAGTCATCATTTACGTTTGAATTCATTCAGATTCTTCCGCATTTCCAATTTTCTATCTTTTTATCAAAAATGTGTCTAATGTCGTTTGCGTTTCTTGTTTGCGCACGTGTAAGCACGGGTGGTAGACGTACAACATAAAGTGCGCGGTTTTTAAGTTCGCAAACTTACTCGGCTCGACGTCGGTGACAGACGTGAAGCTTGCTCGCACCGTATCATTTTTATGAGTTTAATCGACTGTCTTTTGAATTATAAGATGATCAGAATTTCGTAAGTGTTCGCGATTAAAATTTTAAAAATATATTACGTTTTAGTTACCTACCTAAACTAATCATTGAATATCAAAGACCAGTCCAGAAGTGTGACAGTTCGAGAAACAGAACTATCGCCACAGAATAGAGAATATGCTATCGCTCAAAGGATAAAAATTAGAAATACTGTCGCTTTGTGATGACTTTGGACTAGACTAGTGTAGAATGAGACACAAAACGCAAAATAAATTTTGAAAAACAAGGTCCATGTGCCATTAGAATCTTGTTATAAAATCATATAATGAAGAATTGGTGCAGACGAAACTTTCAACACTTCAAAATGACTATTTTAATAATATCCGTTACCTACATAATGTTGATTTGCACAGAAGAAATTAATAATGCAGTAAGAACCTTGTTCACGCAATGACTTATTAAATTGTTATTCAAGGCCCGGTTGTTTCAATTTGGATAAATAAAAGTTCGTTTAAAAGCATAGATTTTTACGGAAACGGATTTCAGACTTGTCAAATTTAATTTTTGACAGTTCGGAAACCAATAAATTCACTAGTAAGTGCAAGTTAAAATATTGTATTCATTTCTATTGGTGAAAAACTCTTTGAATATGATAAGAATGACCTTGAATATACTTTCTCTAAAATGCCAGTGAATGATGGACTCACTAGAAAATCAGATTCACTGTAACATCTACATGTTGTGTTATTGTCTTTATGCTTATTACTATAGACTATGTGCATTCATATTTTGTACTTAAACTGTAACCTTTCCTGTACATACGTTACTTGTAATTCACGCTTAATAGATAATAAGTATGTTCCAACTGTTATCTGTCCCTGTGTCTTGGAGACAGAGAAAAGGTTTTGTGTGGAAGCCTCCCTGTCCCGTTCGCATTCCCATGAGTGTCAGCGGGGCGGTGAGTACCTACCAATTTATTATTAAAAAAGAGCCGAAAATGGGTGGCAAAAGCGTAGGGCTGATATGGGAGCTATTGCTCATAGAATGGCCCTGGGTGAGTGGTGGGTCCCTCTTCTCTATACCTACTTTTAATTTAAAAAAATAATTTCTGGAGCACTTTTAATTTAAAGAATACTAATTGTCATTAGATAATCACAAAAACGAAAATGCCTTAAACAATGGAATCGATGTAAATCTTCAGTTATAATGTAAAAAGTGATAAAAGTCAATGATAATAGTGGTGATGAAAAATTAAGTTTTATGATAAATATAATCGCATCTGTTCACAGTGGCCCATTAGTTTTGCAGTCTGCAGGCGATACGCTACACTGTGCCGTGCAGCTTTATGCCCTGCCGACGGCAGCGGGATAGAGAGATATTAGATATATTACGGGATTGTTGTTCTGGGTGTTCGGGTGTTCATAATGTACTACTAATCTTGCACCTGCAGACCACTTTCCATTAGCAATTACTGGATTCAAAGTGTCATTCACTTCCTGTGTTCTTTGAAATCATAAAAACCCTATTTTAAAAATCTTTCTCAGTCTTTCCGTTCCTTTTAAACATACTTCACAAACATATAAACTCTTCAATTTGTTCTAAACATCATCTGCGGCCATCAGTTTGTTTGTTTGTCTTTGTGCCGTCTTACATATTTTCTTAAAATCCTCTTTCTCTCTTAAATTATCAATTTTCACCAGCCACTATCCATCATAAGTAGAATGTAAATAACTCCCGTTCTTCATTCGCCACTGCGTCATCTGAATACAATCATATTGGACAGTTTTACACAGGGTTCGAGGATACATAATAATATTGCGCAGATTGCTTCTTGCGAAAACACCCGATGGGGAATAATCCTGCAATAGTGAAAAAAAATATATAACTGAACATTTATATTGGTTGCATTGTGTACGGCATTTTCGAAGGCCAGAACTAAACCGGCGAACAGAAAAATGCCGTGAAACCGGTGCGGCGTTTTCTCACCAAAATTATCATACGAGACTCATATTTTGAGTCAAATAGTTGAGTTATATCCATCATAAGTAGAATGTAAATAACTCCCGTTCTTCATTCGCCACTGCGTCATCTGAATACAATCATATTGGACAGTTTTACACAGGGTTCGAGGATACATAATAATATTGCGCAGATTGCTTCTTGCGAAAACACCCGATGGGGAATAATCCTGCAATAGTGAAAAAAAATATATAACTGAACATTTATATTGGTTGCATTGTGTACGGCATTTTCGAAGGCCAGAACTAAACCGGCGAACAGAAAAATGCCGTGAAACCGGTGCGGCGTTTTCTCACCAAAATTATCATACGAGACTCATATTTTGAGTCAAATAGTTGAGTTATATAAATATTATTAACAAACAAGGGAAAATAAATTATATTTTTTAAGAGACCGATGTTTTACCGCACACATTTTAAGGCATATATACGTAATTTATATGACTACTCATTTCAGAAAAAAGGATCAGACTCCTCGGGGACGTTATTAGTTTTAAATAACATCCCTTTTTTTTGCTGAATGCCTTGTTACATAGCATCCAAATAAACCGACAATGAGGTTTTATTCAAAACCATTTGCAATCTCTTTTAAGGCTGCGGTACTTTTTTTGCTATGGTGCAGAATAGACGTATTGGAAAAAATATATATTGTATGTAGGAATTCGTCATAACGAAATTTTACTTTTCGGTCCCTCGAATTTCGCAATAATAAGGTTTTACTACATTAGAAGATCTAATCCATCCATGAATTCTCACAGATAAAAGCTCTTTTTCACTTTCTTTTTACAGTAGAACCTCGTCAATTCGAAATTAAAAAATATTAAAATTATCCCCGAATAATGCGAGAACCCCATTAATTACGTAAAATGTGCACGTTTTTGTATATATTTCAAGAAATCACTTCTAAAACGCAATATTTATTGTGCTAATGTAAAGATCACAACATTATTATTGCTAAAGTACATATTGACATATTTGCTGTTCTTATGAAAAAATCTAATTATTTTTTCCATTTCAACATGTTTCGAATCAATTTTTTTTTTTAGTAATCTTTGAATTTATTTATTATATTCTTGAATCTTCGCTTGATTTTTACTTTCGATTCCGGCTTAGACCAACGCAGCACAGTTATTATAAATACAATCGTTCATAAAAACGTGAAACAATAAGATAACAACTTCTTCCAATAAAACATTTTAACAATACAAACACAGAATTATTAGAAAAAAGGATCGAACTAAAGAGAATCTAAAACAATTTTAATCCTATTCAATTACAAGGAATTAGCGCAAAATAAAATTATCCGCACATATCAAGGCAGCCAACTGAATAAAGAATACATAGAACTTCCCAATTTTAGGATTGCGACATTAATCTATAGATAAAGAGCATACCTCGAAAAAATAAACACCCTGATTTCAAATTATCGGGGTTCGAATTAACGGGGTTTTACTGTAGTTTCTGTACTCCATGTGTGGCCTCTTGCCTACATATATGGATAGGAATAGCCGTTCTCCATTCTGTGTGTGGATCTCCTTCAAGCATTAGTTGAGAAGTGTGTGTACTTACAAGATACCTGATACTTTTGATGTATTCTGCAACAACTTGATTTGAATTTGAAATTCCAAGTCAATTGCAAGACTTCATTCTTCAAATTGGCCAGTATTAGAAAATGGCAGAGGCCATGTCTTAACTGGTCGTATGCCGGAGCGTAAATCTCCGCATGTAAATCTTTGTTTTCCCTAGAACACTAAAAACAATTTTTTTGGCCGCGTCCTGTCGATTAAGGCTTATATTTTTTAAATTATTGTAAACAATATTCAGTTTATTACTTTTATATAAAAACAAAGGTTCTATCTAACTTATCACCCTAAAAAAATTGCAGTCCCATCATATACATTCTGATATAAATGAATAATAAAAAAAATCATTTTCGTTAAAAAAACAAAAGGCCAAAATATGCATTTGCAGTGAATATGCCGCCTTAAAGAGAAAGTTTGATTAAAGTATAGATTTTTATGGAAACGGGTGGTTTGATTGGTGGCGAATGCAAAAATCTACGCTTTAAATGAACTTTTACTTTAATCGAACTTGATGCAACCGGGCCTTAGTGTTGGGATAACAATCACCAAAAACCAATATATGTATGTATGTTATTTTCGGAATACGTATAAATATCTATGAAATATAGGCACATACTAGTACCCTTTTTTCGCCATTAACATTGCAATTAATCTAATGTAAAAAAAATGGTTTTGGTACGAGTTCATTCAAATATTTTCCATCTAGATGTTCTCCATCTGTAACCAATAGATTTTGAACATTTTCTGATGTGTAATGTGTTTTATCCACGTCATTTAATAAAGTTGTATCAACATGGATTATAGTAATCTTTTGTATCAACATGGATTATAGTAATCTTTTGTAAAAACCATAGACTTTTACAAAAACTGGTTGTGTGATTAGTGAAAAACGCAAGAAGCGATGATTTAAACAAAAGGTTGCTCTAATCCCATATGACAATCGGCCCTACGTTGTTGTTATGTGGTGGCTGAAAGGAGACTATATTGAGTAAAAAAAATAATTTGGTACTTTTTGTACAGCCAACGTATGACTTTTTTTTATTATTCAGAGTGATTATTTAGATTTAAATTAATTTATTCATGTCATAATTTATTATTCTTTAAATATATGTTTGATGTTTCCCCCCAGGTGATTGTTAAGCTGCTGCATCCGCCTTCCCGCTGGCCGCTGGTGAAGGCCGTGATCGGTTTGATCCGTAACTTGGCGCTGTGCCCGGCTAACCACGCACCCCTCAGAGAGCACAGCGCCATCCACCACCTGGTGCGGCTGCTGATGCGTGCATTCCAAGACACGCAAAGGGTAACAGGCAGGGTACATATTGTCCCTTTATTTAAAAAACTAGGTTTTGAAAAATATAAGGTTCGGAAATTAATTTTGTTTTTTTTTTCAACAATTGATCAATAGAAAAGAAATAGTGTTCCACAAAGGTAATGTGAGACCTCATATAAGTTCAGTTACTCGTCAAAAGCTTTTACAGTTTGGATGGGATTTACTACCACACCCATCATATTCTCCAGATCTGGCACCTTCTGATTATTACTTGTTCCGGTTTCTACAAAAAATTTTAGACGGCAAAATCTTTACTTCAGGTGAGGACGTTAAAAATGCCTTAGATCAGTTTTTTGCCGGCAAAGATCAGAAATTTTATGAGTCTGGAATCATGCTACTGCCAGAATGATGGCAAAAGGTATTGGACCAAAATGGTGAATATATAAAAAAATAAAATATTTTTACACTATAAGAAAATAGTCTTCCTTTTAACCAACAAAAACGACAGTACTTTACGAACAATCCAATATTATTAAAATCAGTATGTATATATTGTACAATTATAAAACTGTTTTTTAGATTAAATTAGATTTAAAATTCAAATTCAAATTAAGGTTACTCGAGAGAGAACATATCCTCGGAAATATCTAGGCATATTCCATGTCCTCAAGTTTAGTCCAGAAAGAAAAACACGTTGAATCTATTATTATCACTATACTTCATATGGTTCAGTTAATATGTAAAAATTTTATTTAACCTTCTGCTAAAAATTTCTGCAATAATTTTGTTTACCAAATATTTATTTTAATCGCTGTTGAATGAATCTGATACCTTAGTCAATAAATCCGCCAATACCAAAAAGAATATGTTATAATTGAAATACTTTTCTCCGTTACCCAGCGTACATCCGTGTCAAGCGGTGGTGGATCCGTGACTGGCGGGGCTGGTGGTGCTTACGCGGACGGGGTGCGCATGGAGGAAATAGTGGAAGGTGCTGTGGGTGCACTGCACATTCTCGCCAGGGAATCGCATAACCGCACACTTATTCGACAACAGAATGTGGTACCCATATTTGTACAGCTGTTGTTCAACGAGATCGAGAATATACAGGTTTGAGATTGTTTACCTCCTTTCGTTTAATTTAATGGACTTTATTTATATTCCAATGTCGCTATTCATTGAGTGACGTGTTGAAAGATGTAACCATTTTTCAAATTTTAAATTGTATTTGCATTTTTTTTCTTCACGATTCACTACTTCAGATCATGCATTACGGATGAATATACACCGGGTAGTCATCTACCATGTATCTGAACGCCTCGTTTTCGTTTAAAAAAACATACGATTTGATTAATTTTTGATGCCGGCGATTGAAAAACAACACATAACTCGAGTCGTTTTAAGCGCAATTGTATTATATATGATATGTCACCGTGTTTGCTTTTGAGTTTGACACATTTTCTACTACTTATATTCTAACCTAGAAAATATATTTGCCTGCAGAAAACATAAAATTGATCTAAAAATATAAGTACTGGTGCATTTCACCTTAATATAAATAATAATAAATGACAGACAATTCTTTGCTGCTGGAGAGTGGTTAGTGAAAATAAATTGTATTTTCACTAACCTTGGAATGGAAATTCCTTACTTATTAATTTTACCGGTTCGATGAAGGTACTTCTGTACTATTGATCATAAGAAACCAAGCTCAGTCGATAATTTTGTGATAGTTTAATACGGATCAGACTCCACTAATGACGTCAGTGCATCATCATCCAGTTTTAAAGGTCTTCCTATCCCAGAGTCTTCTCCAAGATTCCTATAATTGACAAAGTTTCAAAATATCTCTATAGGAATTGGTAATTTTTTTCATCACTTTTTTCTATCATTTCCTGGTCAAATGAAAACAGCAATCAATAACGCAAATGTTCTATATTCGTCGTTTACATTGACATCGTTCATAAATAACGGAAAAGATATTCCAAACAAAACATCAAATTCATAACCCTCACAATCCACTAGTAATAAAAAATTGGTGTTTTCTGGACCTTGAGTGGACGCAAGCTGGCCGAAGAATGTCTGAAAATTTTGATCACTTTCTGGTCCCCCTAATACTCGTCTTGAATGAGCATGATCAAATCACGAAATACCTCGAATTTCAAACTTATAAAGTGAATGTCCAACCTTAATAATTTTTTGTGAATTTGGTGACCGCATCATGTTTTTTTTTTCTTCCTTGAATTTCAAATTAACTAAGTTCTGCTGTACTTTGAATAAATGGGATCTTGCATAATTTGAAATGTTTCCTTTTTAAGTTGAAAAGAAAAAATGTGGGTTTGGTTGTAGTGTAAGTATATTTTGTATGGTTTATTCTTAATATTTCTCTATTGCAGCGTGTTGCTGCTGGAGTCTTATGTGAGCTGGCTGCTGACAAGGAAGGTGCCGAGCTGATCGAACAAGAGGGAGCTACCGCCCCCCTGACAGAGCTCCTGCATTCGCGTAATGAGGGCGTAGCCACGTATGCAGCGGCTGTGCTGTTCCGCATGTCCGAGGATAAACCCCACGACTACAAGAAGCGACTATCAATGGAGCTGACAAACTCCCTATTTAGGGAGGACCAGCACATGTGGGCCAATGACCTAACCATGGCTCCAGATCTACAGGTAAACCCACTCATACTTGACATTTACTTGATGCAACTTGTTTTTTTGGCTACTTTTGACCCACAAACTGAATATATTGTTGGCACCTGAAACCTTCAGTATTGGATGCGGATCATTCGTCACTACCTTTTTGTTGATCGTTTGTAAATAATTGTATTCATTCCTTGAGTAAAACAAACATTTCTTTTAAATAGTTCGTTAAAAAGTTGTATGAATGTGTGATAGTGCGAATGGAATGGCAGAAATAGATGTTGAGGTTAGGTTGTTAACAAAAATATCAATAAAGAATGCATGAAGTTTTAATTTTTTGTTAAATTTATGAACTGTCTATTTGTTTTGCTCTGATTCGTTATTAATTCAGAATTCGGTATTTCACTCTCACATGGTAATGTTTCATAGTTCACCGAGATAACCGTTGTTTAAAATATTAATTCAATCGTTTTGTACTTTATCTTGAAAAATGCATTTTAAAGTTCCTCAGATTGCCTTGTATCAATTTTTATTAAAAACAAAAATATATCAGTAGAGTTAAATACCAATGCTGTTTAAGTGTGATTTAACATTTCATTATAACACTCACGCTAAATATGAATTTTTGTACGCTTTCATCACGATTCGCACAAATTATTTTTTTCACGCTTAAACTTATTCATAAATCACCCTGCGAAATAATAGTTGCTTAACCCTTCACTGTTTTCAATAAACATTCACCATACTTGACGAGTATCTTTGAAATTACATCCCGAAGTCAAATTTTTTTTCATTCGTTTCACTACAAACAAAAAGCGAGAGGTGTCTCAGTGAATTTGAGTCTTGAAATGATCAGTTTCCTAAGTATTAAATCACACTTAAAGCCATTTATTATTTTTCTCATAATTATTTTATTTTGGTCTGTAGAGGAGTGTGTTTTTGTGTTTTGTTGGTTTAGTATTATTTCACCTGTTTTACAAACTAGGATATGCTGGGACCAGAACAAGGTTACGAAGGTCTATACGGATCACGCCAACCGTTTCACCAGCAAGGTAATGTCACATGATTGCACGCTGAGAGTGCCACACACACCTCACCACCTTACTTCTTTACACGCTTCTTATCCGTTCCTCACACTTAGGGGTGGTCGGACCTTGACTCCTTTATCATTGTATGCTCTGAAGGTTGAAATTATAACAAATTTAAGGTAATATTGAAATGTGAAAAATTACTAAAATTATTATTTTTTATATTAAATATATGAACATAAATGCACATTGAGGGCAGAAAGCCAAAAAGATGTTAGTGATTATTTGGAACTTTACAGGAGAGCAAAACAAAATCCTGTCAATCTGAATTTGTCGATGTTTCTTTTATTATTAAACGATTTCCATATTTGGAAAACCAAATGCACATATTGAAATTGTTTAAGGCGGTACATTCACTGCAAAAGCATATTTCGGCATTTTTTACGAAAATGTTGGTTTTTATTATTCATTTATATCAGAATGTATATGATAGATTGCAATTTTTTTAGGGCGATAACTTAGATAGAACCTTTATTCTTATATAAAAGTAATAAACTAACATTATTTACAATAATTAAGAAAAATATAGGCATTAATCCACAGGCCGCGGCAAAAATAACCTTTTTAATGGGTTTTTTGCCCGGGCGTAGAGTGGTTTGTTTAAAATTTCTATGTAAGCATAATATGTTTTTTTATACGTATAAAGTTTACTTAATCATCTAGAATCCGTACATAGGAAATTAAGAAATATTCAATATTAAAAAAGATATAATTTTTCAAACATGCTTAAATATTTACGGTTTTTGGTCATTTTCAAATGTTGTTTATTCATATAAAAAGATGATTTTAAACGATACATTGTATCTATATTCGCACTTTGAGTCTTCATTCACTATTAAAAAGTTAAATTTTTTATAAAAAACTTGTTAATTATTAAAAAATTCTAAAGTATGAAAAACGACATCATCAATGTCAGAACGCGCGTTAGATGCCGTCTGGCAGAGGTCAGTCGTGTTTATGTAGCCGAATATTCCTCGTCATTTATTTCACTATTCATCGTACTTTTACGCCAAATTTGACATTTATATGAATTATTATTATATAATACGCTCAAAAGCCATTGATATCTCCCATATATTAAGGTTCTATATGGATTTTCGAACGGTTTCATCCTTTTTACACTTTGAACATGCGTCACATATCAGTTTCGGTATTATCCTAATTTCAACAATTGTTCCAGATCATTTGAGGTATCAAGACACACACAATTAAAATTCTATACAATAAGTAATAATTGGACGTAAATAAAATACGGGAATTTGTCGATAGATAAAATAATACATTTTGATGTACGTTCGTGGGGCTAATTGTTTTGTTTTGTTATTGTCATATTACGATATGCATTGATTTAAAAAGGAGTTCAGAATTATTACTATGATTCTTAAATTATTTACGGAAAATAATAAATTGACTCAAATACTATAAGATCATTTTTCTAAAGTTAAATATGTAAATATTTTGATACGTGAGGTACTCTGCGGGGATACCTGACGCGGACGAAAGCGAAGAATATATGACCATCTCTTTCTATCAAAACCTTACTGTTTTAGCAACGTATGTACCACAAATATGTAACGAATGTGTAATTTTTATTCGATTTGCGCTCAGATGACATGTCGCGCACGGCTTGAAAGCACATGATCTATCGATGTAATTTGACAGATACGCATGTTTGTGAATCGGCTGTCCCGCCTTAAGGGGATATTCTAGTCTAGAGGCACGAATTTCGGGTGTTTTTTAGAGCTTTGAAAAAAAACAAGTAATATATTTGCTATAGATTTTTTCAACATTCGTTTATTTATATTTTAAGAATTCATCAGAAATAAAAAATTCAAAACTCGAAAAGTTATCGGCTGGTAAAGTGGGGGGTCCTGGCGTGCACGGTTCTGACCCTTGTGGTCATCTGAAACAAAAAAATTCAACGGATTCTTAATAAGTAAAGATATCACTATTGCCCCTACCTCGGAGAAATAATAAAAAAAGAAAATTTAAATGGCGGCCGTTTGAAAAAAAAAGATTTTTTCACGTTTTTTTTAACAGTTTCATTTTCTTTTTAAATAGTAAAAATAAAAATTTTGTCTTTAATCTGCTAGGGGCTATAGAGGGATGTATAAAGAAGGTTCACGCAAAAATTTAAATAAATCGGTTTAGCAGAACTTGAGATATCGCTATAGAGAGATGTATAAATAAGGTTCACACAAAAATTTAAATAAATCGGTTTAATAGAACTTAGATATCATGCACGCCAGCTTGAAAAATGTAGTTTCTAGAAAAACGCATTTTAAGTTTTGAGTAATGTTTCAGTATGGTATACTTACCTATTTTTAATCGGCGATTCCTGCTCCATACAATGGAACTTTCTCCACTTCTAAATGTTCATATTAGTTAAATATACATTATTTAGGTATAGAGTATAAAAAAGGTTTTATGGGGTAATCCATCCACAGATAGTCGGGCAACTTCTACTCTCTATTGTTTGATTTGCTCCGGTCGGACCACTTACTTGTCCCGTCATCGAAATCGCTGTATCTCAGTAAATAATTGGATTTTGAAGAATTCTTTTGAGTACATAATTTTGAATGTCTTCTTGAACTTACGAACTTACGAATGAACTTACGAAATATATTTAAAAAAAAAATTGATTTTTCAAAATTTCTAGACTAGAATACCCCCTTAATAATAAAAAAAATATTGACAAAACATTATTTTGCCCTCCTGTAAAGTTCGAAATAATCACTAAAGCCTTCTGGTTTGTCTTCTGGGATATTATGCTGTGTTTTTACGACCTTTCTGGCCGAAGTTTCATCAGCTCTGATGATCGACCCTGCAATGGGATCCAAAACGTCGGCTAGAAAGGTCGTAAAAACGTGGCAGAATTCCCCAGAAGACACAATCCAGAAGATTCTGAGTGGCCGTGAAAAGCTAAGAATAATAATCACTAAAGCCATTTTGGTTTTCTACCCTCAAAATATTTATCTTCCAACATAAATGTTAAAACTCATCTCTAAAAAAATATCTACCTGAAGTTTTAAAATATTTCTATTCAATTTTCAATATTAATTTATAGTTGTTAGCTGTAATATTATATAATATCATTTTTAGCACCTTCACACATTATTTTTAAAACGCTTATAATACACTATTTTACCCGTCATCAACAACTCATACTGAGTCATTAACATCTAGGCTAGAAGTTATATTCATTCATTTTTAGAGTTGTGGTTTCTAGTGTTTGGATAATTTCATTAGCACATCATTTTTGTTTACCATTTTAAAGAAATTGCCACGAGCCTCGTATGTTATCACACATTACAGCTTCTTGGAAACATTTTAATATTTACATTACTCGCTTTCTCGCTGATCAATGTGCTTTTGATGTTGTTTTGAACATTAAAATAGAATTACATACAATTTGCATAGAAAAATTAACATTTCATAGTTTTGTTTAAAGAATTTGATTTTGAAATCAGAATGAAGACTTCTAAAAAATAATAATAACATGAATTGATAGATTAATTTATTATTTTTAGCACACAGGTAGTCATTAATAAATTGTGAATATAATTATTTGAGTTGACATCAGTAAGTTATAGAGTTTGCACATTACTAATCCAAATGGAATGTTATGTATTTTATATCTAGTGATAATTCAATTGATGTAGTGTTATAATTGGTGGTTGGTAATTAAGGCTTAACATTTTGTATTCTAATCTTTTCATGCAGCTTAACCAGGGACCCATGTATCATTAAAATGCCAGGTGATAATATTATGTTTGTCTATTGACAGTGTTTATTAATATTTTATTACTAATTCCTAACTCACAATGCATAAACAGTGAAATCAGACCTTTATATTTTTCTTTACATTTCTGTTACATTGGCTGTTCCGAAACCATACACAATGTGTAACTGTGAAATTTTCTTTGAACCATGTGAATGTCCTGTACTTTTTCTTGATGAAGCAGTTATAAAAATTATGAATTTATGTGATGTATAAATTATGTCTTAAATAAGTACTGTCATTGTTTTCCATTGAGTTTGAAATAGTTAAACAGTAACAAGGGTCATGAATACACATAATAACAATGGATAATTTATATAGCCATTTTTGTAAAAATTTCACCTCATGGGTGCTTGAATGTTATCCCAATCACAAAACAGCATAACATTTGGTTATGTTAAATTTACAATTACAAAACTACATAATCACAAAACTGCATAACATGTATGGTTACGTTAAATTTACACATTTTTCCATTCTGTTTTTGGTTCAGTCTCCAGAAAAGTGTAAAATCAAGCATATTGTTCTTCATTTAACCTAATATTCATTGACTCGTATTTTATTCTAGTATTATCACTTTGAGGTATCTAATTACATTATTATAACCAATCTCTTTAAATATTACACATTAAATCTGCACTAATTAAAATCGTGCTCAAACATTGTGTATTCAGACATAAAATGCTGGCGTACTTGGAGATAAATTCAAAATATTTTCATACCTTTCATCAAAAACCCGTCAATATTCAGAATTTCAGCAAAAATATTCAAAAGGATATAGCCTCATATGGATTTTAATCGCCCCTCATCTGTATGAATAAAAATAAATACCACAAGGTAGGTTAGACTAATTTAAAACTGTTAGTTCTGCCACCTGGTGTCTTCAGAGTTGGATTTAGCCCAGTTCTATTGTGCTTGTATTCTAACATTTTCTGGAGGGAGCTACTCAATGGGATTGAATTTTATTTTTATTAAAATAATGGCTAAATTGAGAAAGATCCGTAAGTACATATTCAATTTGTGATTGTAAATTTAATACATTTTGAATACAAACTTTCTTATAAAACATATTTTTTATACTCTATTATCTTCATTCAAAGTACCAGAGTTATGCACAGAGTTTCTTTATTTAATGATGTTTTGCACACAAATGATGGGAGCAATGGAATTACTTTGTATGGTTTATGTAAGTCCCTAGGAAATTCTTTAATAAAAAGGCTGGATGTGCTAAATCCCTTGGTAACTGTCTGATGAAGCATATTTTTTAAATACAATTTAACTAGATTTTCAAGAATGATAAAAATTTAATTCTAATTGGTTTAGTTATAAACCACCTGGAATAACTGTCGTCAGCAATACTATTTTGGTGATCTACTCAAAAACACTGCAAATAATTCTAATGCATACACTTCCTCACTGATATTATCTGAATGTTTATAGATTTACAGTTTCCTACACACGTGACTCAATGGTCATAGATAAAACGAAAATCAGTGAAACAGTGCCTGAAAAGTGCCGAGCCAGCACAGGTGAAAGGTCTCTGAGTGACTGAGTTGGTGTGCCCTTCTGTGTTCAACCACCCACTGATAGTAGGAGTGGTCTGCCTCACCCAAACTCTGTTGCGGCCTTGATGATTGACTTTATAAAACATTAAATACACAGTTATGTTAAAAACTGACCTCATCAGAACAATCTAGAACAAATTCTATTATCAAGCTCATTTTCAGCTTTCATAACTTTTGAAATCACACAGGTTCCCACTGAAGAACATACTACACAACTCGAAATTTATGATGTAGGTGTGGAAAGTATAAGTCAATTTTTTGTATCAATTTTCCAGACTTCATCTTACATGGCTACTCCTGATTATTTCATTTATGATTTCCCCGGAGTATAATATTTTGAAACTTCACTCAGCAGACCTCAAATGAGGATAGCAGAAGTACTTCGAGAACATAATTCACAACTCTGCTGGGTGTAATGCAGAAT
Source organism: Agrypnia vestita (assembly GCA_016648135.1). Classification (NCBI taxonomy): domain Eukaryota; kingdom Metazoa; phylum Arthropoda; class Insecta; order Trichoptera; family Phryganeidae; genus Agrypnia; species Agrypnia vestita. The sequence goes on from JADDOH010001955.1 coordinate 52,777, forward strand.
TTTAATAATGCTAACATCAGGCTTTATCAATTGTCCACATCTAGTGGCCGTACAAGAATTTCCTAGATTTTTACACTAATTGCACCCATGACAATTTAATACACAGTTAAATATGTTGACTCCCATTGGCTTAGGGTATACATATTACAAATGATTGATATAAATTCAAATTTTTCTCTTTAAATGTATTTCCGTCACCCTCAGAGCTCACTTTTTACCATGGTCTTGCTTACATTCTTGCATAGAAACTCGAAAGCTTTTGTTTATTATTAATTGAAATTTATGTTCAATGACAGGCTACGAGCAGATACCCATAGATTCCATGCAAGGGTTGGAGATTGGCGGTGGGTTTGGAATGGACATGGAAGTAGGAGCCGACGACGGGGGAACAGGAGGAGGAGAGCTCTCCTTTCCGGAGCCCCCTTCCGATAACAACCAAGTGGCCGCATGGTACGACACCGATCTCTAGGCCAAATCCCCCGCAGCAATCTATTTGACTTTTTCATAGTTATATTTTGTGATAGTATAAAACATTTTTGTTCATCATAAACATTATGTTTATTTACGGTAAGCTTCAATACCTAGACCTATTTATACCACTTTTGAAAATGATTCCAATGTTGACCAGGTGATGAATGAACTTATTGAAAAATATGCTTTTGTTATTTTGAAGAGTAAAATTAATGTGTGTTTAGATGAATCATAAATGATTTCAATATACAGTAAACATTTAAAAAAAATTAGTATATTTATGTTGGATTCGTGCTGAAGTGTTATTGTTTTATTTTTTTTTATTTTTATACCATCAATTTATATATTATTTAGTATATATAGATTTTATCGAATTTATTATTTTTTCAATTCATTTTCAAAGAGTAGTGTTTTTTTCTTAGGTAGTAAACTCATTCTGTTTTTTTACACAAAATTTATTTTTACAGTTATTCTTTAAATTAAATTTTTCATAGTGGGTACATAAATATACAAACATATATTTAATTTTGTTGGATAAGAATTATATCTGTTAGGTAAAAATGTTTAGACTGATCATTTCATGGGATGCGAGAAACATCACTTTGGTTATGTAATAGAAAGACATCGTAGTTTGCATTTTATGAATCTGGATATGTTTCCATTGTAAGGAGCAAAGGGAGTGAATGTGTCCGGGGTTTGCCATATCGGAGTATGAAACAATCCACATCAGTATTTTGAAATTGAAAATTAAGAGCTTATATTATTAAATGGTAATAACTTTTTTATTATGTAATCATAGATCAATATTGATAATTATGTAGATGTAATTTGATAGATATAATTATTGACATCATGTGTATGACGATTTTTGTCATTTTTTTTATCAGAAATATTTCATAGAATTTATAATATTAAATTATGAATCCAATGAAGCAGCTGTCATCAGTAATGTAATTTTTTATATAGAAATGTGACATTACTCTCAATACAGATTTCATCGTTAGAAAGTGACATTGAGTGTTTTTTTTATAATTAGGTACTTATTTCCACTTCTTTAATACAATTGAGGATTCTCAACCTTTATTCTGCACACAGCTGATGATTTGCGAAGGTGACGAGCCTTCCAGTGTTCAGTGAATTGTTCAAGAATAAACGGGTAAAAGGAGGACCTTGGTTCACCGTTTTTATAATTATGAAATATTTAGTTTTGTACGATAACTATCAGAGGTATGATTGTTTCGATTCAGTTCAAAATAATTTATTACCTGTAAGATTCAATGTATGATTATTGCACAAAATATTTCCTCATCTTTTCGGATTTATGAAATAAATAAGATGCACTGATAAAGTTAAGAATTTAATAATGCACTTACCTACATACATGTTTACAAGAAATCCACATGTTTCCCATATGTAAAAATACAGTCTCGATGTTTCCGTAATCCGACTGTTCTGTCGGAGCAATGCAATTCTAGATGTATTGGTAAATTATCATTTTCTAAATTTTACTTCATGATGTGTACTGTGGTGGATTGATAAGATTATAACTATTAAATTAGTAAAATTGTATTTTATTTTTTTACTTTTTCCTCTCACTTTGTCCTCTCGCCTAAAGCTCATAAGTCAAGACTCATTGAATGTTTCCCACCTATTAATAATGAAAATAGTATCGAGTATGTCTTAGATTAATCTCAAAAGTTTATTGAATTCTGTTAGGTCTTCTTCATTATTCTCTTCGGGCCCATAGTGTCATATATAATACCCTATGTAGTCTATGTGGAAAATATATTTACTGGTTATGTTGTTTCACACAAGTTCAGAGTATCTGGTTAAATAAGAAACAGTTTTGCCAACGGCGCACATTTTGACCTCGACAAACAAATTTTAGCTGAGCTATTGACAAGTGAACGGTATATATCTGAGTATCATGTATGATACCGTGGGCCAGAAGAGGTCGTTATATTTGAGATGTTTATCTGAATAAGAATGCTCAAAATTAGCTGAATGAATAGAGTTTCAAATGAAAATATTATTATTTAACATTTTAACCGGGGAATTTAGTTTTGCTTATATTGAAAAGTGTGTAAGTGCAACGGGTAATTATTTCTATAGAATTATGGATTATTTCGTCACGCCCATAGTAAACAAAGCTGTGACGAAATATGTCATCACGCCCATAGTAAACATCGCTGTGAAGAAGTATATCGTCACGCCCACAGCAAACACTTGATGAAAAGTCTCATAGCTTCGTTTCATGTGCAGACCTTTTGTCAACTAAAGAGTGGAAAAATAAAACGCAGTGCAGATTGAAGAGTACCTTTATATAAAATTCAAGAAGTTATAATGACCATCAATACTAGCAAATTACCTAGTCTGCCATAGGAAAAAAATATTTAAATAAATGATTATATAGCTAAAAAGATTAAATAAAATAATAACAAAAAAGAGTAATAAATTAAAATTAACATCAAATTGGAAAATATTTAAAACATGGTAAAAAAAATTAACAATTTTTATAAATGCGCGAGGTTCGCATAGGTAATAAAATTAAAATTTGTTCAAGAAATTGGATATTCGGAATTCCCATTGTAAATATAATTACGATAATGACAAAAGGAATGTTAATGCACATAACTAATGTTCTAGGAAATGTATGGTAAAACTTTTCTTGAAATATAATCTGATCCTAAGCAATTCTATTCTAAGAATTTCGACCAACTACCTAGGCAATTGAGATTATTTGTATAATGAAATATAAATGTAAGTAAATAATACAAAATATTTATATAGGTGATGAAGCTCTCCTATTGTGGGGATTATCCGGATTATATTATTTGCACTTGCTAAAAGGAATTTACATGGACCTTTCTTTGTTTTGATATTTGGCATTACCTTTATAAATAAACTTTTTTTTTGATATGTGCACAACGGTGCTCAATTTATCTTTCCGTGTTCCGAAAAACGTATTATGCTGGTTTATTTCGAATTTGAAATGAAATTTATATAAAATGCAGGTATAACATTGAGCAGTCATTTCATAGTTATAAAAGAATGTAAGTATATTCTAGATTAACCTTACTTGGTGGTTTCTGTCGTAATTATTAACTTCATCTGAAATTATTATTATATATATATAAGAAGAACATTTTCTGAAGATACGTTTGGAAGGTTGTTAACTTGTAAATGTTAAGGGATGGTTGATTTTTGTTTTTTTTTCCTTGTGCCAATGAGTGATTTTATATAGATTCAATTTTTTAAAAATTAAATACTTTTTTACTTTAAAAATTTACTCCAGGTAGCTCCTCCAAATTCTGGCTAGAAGTGATATTTTGAGTGTCCTCAACGTATTGGAAATATAAAATTATGACTTAGAATGCTAATCGTCATAATTTTTTTTAACACATTATAAAGTAAACATATGATACATTAGCTTCCTCAGGAGAGAAAAATTTTAACGGAAGTTTTATATTATAATAAACACGAACATAAATGAAAGAAAATAATTGTTTTTATTTATTAAATAATAATGATCAAGCATAATAACTATTTTTCACACCGCAAAGAACACTATATAAAAAAATCCCACGAAGAGGAATAAATTTTAAAAACATCAAAAAAATACTTAACTATAGAAGTTTATAAACTAATTATTATAACGTCATCTTACTCTTTTTATCTATAAACCATGAAAAACCACACTATATAACAATATTAAACTAGAATTTACACAATAAGTCCATCGCTCGAGTTACAATTATTGCATTTAATGAAACCAAGAAGACAATTTTTCAATTTTACCGCCAGGTAAAAGTAACTATGTGATTTGATGATTTTTACCTGGACCGAATTATCGAAAATTTTCAAATGATGAGTTTTATCATTACATAACTTTGAGTAGAGAAGGAATATTCACTTTCTGATTTATTCCTGAGATAGAGATTGAAAAAATATGAATGTTGATATTCATAATTCATTTTAGCCCAAAAGTGCACTTAGTGAGTTTTACCTCTAAAGGGACGATATGATACTCAGACGTATATCGTTCACTTGTCATAGCTCAGTTAAAATTTGTTTGCCGAGGTCAACCGCTGTCACCCGCCATATTTCCCCGCTCCTGCTCAATCTGATTGCACTCATCGACTGAGCACTAAGCACTGATCTCAACCATTTACACAGAACCATGCAACATCTTATTTGACTGACAAATAATTGAATTTAAGTAGGGGGACCCGGGGCGGAACGGGGTAGCTAAGCTTTGATTACAATTTGTGAGAGTTTGAAGGTAATATCACCGTTATTTGTTAATTTGTATTTTTATTACTTATTTCTCTTCAAAGAAACTAAAGTTAAACTTTTCTAAATTAATAATTACTATCAAGAATATGTGTTTGAAAAAAAAGGAAATTTCTCATTCTGCCCCACCCCCCGGGGCACAATGGGGTACCAATTATTGATAAAGTTCGGAGATGAGAACACTGTCATCATCATCGCTGTAGACCAGCACACACCATGTGTGTCCTTTTTTTACAAACGCCATAAGAACACCAGCCTTCATTAGACTTCTAGCACAAATCATGGCAATACAAGCAGGCCACGTCTTCCGAGCTTTCTTCAGATTCATTTACGATTATTGTTGTTTCTTTGGCTTTGTTTTAATTTATTTGGGTTTTTCTTTTCTTTTAAACATCAGTTTTTGTTTCATTTTTTTTTTTTTCACTTCCTTGATATTTTATGTCTTTTTAATAGATTCTTCTTATATAGTTTATATTAATAGATTCTTCTTATATAGTTTATATTAATAGATTCTTCTTTCTTATATTAATAGATTCTTCTCGTCTTGAATGGGATGCGATCGAAAATTTTGTGTCGGCAGTGGAATCAAACATTCAAGAATTTCGGTGATTCGGTGCTTGGCAGAGCATTGACAACGGAAGTAGAAAGATCTTCAAGTGTTTGAATATATGACAGAGCGACGACTGGTGCCGTCGGCGCATTCTGTATTATTCTCTCAGGTTTCTCCTAGGGAATATCTGTTGCTGTTGGAAGTCACCATCTGTGAATATATTAAAGTTGGATGGCTAGATACTAGTTTTTCAAAGCCTTTAATGCCTGTTCTGCTGCATTTAAGAAAACTTCGAAAAGCTGGACCGCTTTTCCTAGGTGCGACCTGATACCTTCCTTATTTAATCCACGTATAATACAAGCTTAAAGATTTCATGAAGGCAACGTCTATTGGCTGTAATTTGTGGGAGCAATGGGGAGAGAAGCACAATTATATTAAATAATTGTCACGAGCTATATCTATTACTGCCAAGTTCTTTGTGTGTGACGTATGAGTAAGAAGTAAGAGGACAGGATGTTCCTTCTTAGCTTTGGAAAACCGGCTGGTTTTTCTAACATATTTACGCACCGTCTGCGGATCAAATAAACTTGCATATTAATATGAGAAGTACAAATATTATCAGGGGTGTACCCCATTGCGCCCCACTCATTGTGCCCCAACGTAACGTTAATTAAAACACAACTATTATGGCCGTTAATTTGTTGGCCTTGAGTTATCACTAGACTCTTAGTCAGTCAAAAGTGTATCGAAATAAACCTGAAATGTTAATTTCCGAATAAAGAATGGTTTATGGTGTAATTAGCTTGATGTCGCAGAGCAAAAATTAGGATTTGCAAGCTTTTTTTCCTGCCTTTGGTCAAATCCATACTAAGCGCTCTCTCACAATAACAGCGACCAATCCGTAAGGTACAGCGCAGTGAACTGAACGTTTTGTGTGAAGGTAACGCGTCTCGTGTGTAGCGAGCCCCATGCCCCTTTCCCATCCCGCTCCGGTACCCCATTCCGCCCCGGGTTCCCCTACCTAATATTGGGTCTCGAAGGGTACCTACTCTTTATGCGAATTTTCCGATATTTATTCAAAAAAGTTATTAGAAAAGTGCGAAAATGTTATATCTAAGGCAGTGGTTCCCAAAGTTGACAGGACCGAGACCCACCAAAAAAAAATTGAATTTCGGAACCCACCTCCTGCGTTACATTTTCCCAATGCATATTGTATCCATACGAAAGACTGTTGAATTAAGAAAAAAAGAAAAACCTCCAAATATAATCGAAATTTTTAATTACGAAAAATGTTTATATATGATATTTTAATGGGATGGATGAATTTTTTGTCATAACAGCATTAGCGTTGACTTCAATTTTAGTCACTTTTAATCGCAGTGAATTCGATACGTCTAATTTCTTTGTGTATTTAGTCTTAATAGAAACCATGGCAGAAAATCCCACTTCACATGGATATTGAAGGGGAGGAGGACTTTCATCGCTTCGTCAAACAAGCAGGGATAAGTGTCAGCAACTGAAAGCCAGAATTTTGCTAATTGCTTGCGATTAAAAGTATTTTTCAGCGATGTATCTTCTGATAAATCAATAAGCTCTTCACTTGCTTTTGTTGACATTTCAGTCCGTGCCTATATTGTCTTGAAATGGATTTTAATTCCAGTTTATCCTGTTGAACTTTTTCATCTCTTCTTCGATGTTGGCGTTAAAGTTATTTTTCAACTCTGTTAAATGAGTGATACTACATTGATATCTGGATACTCTTCGTTATCTATAACAAACACGACACAAGCCGGACGAAACGTGTTGCGCGGTGTTGTGACTGCGACCCACCTAATATCCGCTCGCGACCCACCGGTGGGTCGCGACCCATAGTTTGGGAAACACTGATCTAAGGTATTACCCGTAGACGTAGGTACTATATATTTATACTACGTCTATGATATTACCTGTACATATTTATATAAAGTGACCTGCCAATTACGCAACACGCATGGAGGTTTTGCCGCCTATCCATTATTCTTATCTCTCTAAATGAACCGCAAGGGGATGACCGAGGACAGAAGGAGTCAAGAAGGGATATAAAGGACAACACCGCGGTGGCATGAAAAATAATACCCAGATATTATTTGTGCGTGTTCCTTGTGTTAAGTGTATAATTTCATCCTTGCATTGAATAATTTCATTTGCTCCCGAAGCTTCTCTCATGTGAGAAATAAATATATACATGTAAACGGTCTTTCATTCCACGAACTACAAACATTCCCACACATGTGTACCTACATATCTCTTTTTTATATTTGAGTTATTACAAAAATGATAACATTTTTATCAAAATAACTAATAGACGAGACAGAAAAGAGTTTAAATCCTTACGAGTTGACGAGACCTCGATCCTTATTGATTGACTCAGTACATTGTTAATAATAAATGCAAAGAAAATTTTTAAATGTAGGTGTACACCAGCACAGGATCTAAACCGTCGCTTTCGACGGATTTTTATAAAGAGAAATATTATTAAATAAATAAAAAAATGGAGGAGCGTGTACCTACTTACTCACGTGCGCGTGGTGAAGTTGTACTTTGGCGTGATTGTGATACTTGATATTTACATATTGGTGAAAAATGTACCTATATTGATACAAAAATACGATGTCTAAGAAAATGATATATATAATTGATGATACTTTAATGTAGTTACATTATTATACAGGGTGTCTCATAGCTAGTAGTAAAAACTTTAGGTGCACAACAAAAATTGAAAATAAATTTTTTACAAGGTTTTTATAATATTATTTGAGTTGAATTGAAGCGAATGAATTTTTCATAATCGATGATTGTTAATTACTGTAATGATTGTTCAACTTTTTGCAAAAAATCAGTTAGAAATATTTAAAAAATGTAAACTTTCATATTGAATATCTCCATAGTTGCTTGAACATTTTCGCCTCATTATCATGGCAGAAATCCATCTGTGAATTTTTTGCTACTAGCTAAGAGACACCATACTAACAAATAAAATTTCGGCCAAAAATTTTTTGCCTCACACCAAATAAAAGCGTGGTCGATTTCCCTTCATCAACAACATAATTGTATAATCTATATCAATATCGTAAGGTGGGCACCTTTTATTTGGAGAGTGAGGCGAACACTTTTTGCTCGAAAATTTATTTTAAACTTTTTTGTACATTTAAATATAGGCGTGGTTTTTAAATTTTCACTTTAAACTCATGAGATACGTTATAGATTATAGATTATTTTTCTTCCTATAAAGTTCAAAGTAAAAAAAATCTTGTGTTTTGGACAAAAAATTTTATTCTAAATATCTGTAGGTATACTTGGGTAGGTAGATACTTATTTCAAAAACCCGTAATGTGTACGAGTAGACTTCTATCCATTTAAGAAAGGCAATCGAATTAGTATGTGTAAACCGCGCGTAGGTACGACGCACATTGTTTCGTTGTATTTGTGTTTATACCCGTAAACTTGGTGTTTACGAGTATAAACAACGAATATGCCTCGTATGCACGATTTACACATACCTACTAATTCTACTGTCTTTCTCAAATGGAAAGAGGTCCATCTAGATAGCTTTTTGCGTAACTAAGCCATCGATTGATACGTAAGAATTTTCTGTGTTTAGGCACTTTTTTGGCACATTGAAAATGTGATTGATTATTCCTGCAAAAGTCTCAAGTAGATTAAACTAGTAGGTACGCCCAAAAACAAGAATTGTGTTTCCGTACATGACATAGAAAAAAGAAAACGCGAAAACATATAATAATAGATATTAAAATATAATAAGCTTTTAAATAATGATTAATTTATTTTATCAACGATTTGTGAAGCGAATAATTATCCACGTGTCTGATTAAGTCTCTCATATTTACCAAGTTTATTTTATCTTAGAATTTAGATAAAAAATTTAAATTTGGTTTGTGATAATCGCGCAACGTTTGCCAACTTCTTCCGTTCGCCAATAGGTATTCAATATACCTACACATTCAATGCAAACTAGTAGAAAACAACTGGTGAAACCTAGTATTTCCGTAATAATTAGGTACCTACCCGTATTTGAATGTTGAAAATAATGAATAGGTAGGCATCGTTATCTTTCAGGGTAGGTATTTAAAAGTGCTGCATTGGGGTGGTTACTTTTCTTTCCATCCAGTCCTTTATCTAGTTAAATTTTGTCTGATCTATATCTATAAAACTTAAGTCTGTCTGTCTGTTCTCTATACAAATCTATACCGTTTATCCGATTCGATTCAAACTTTGCACACTTATGCTTTAGGACCCGGCGGGCAACATAGGCGACATTTCCCCCTATTCTTTTAATCTTTCACCGCCGCTAATATATTTTCGATGCAAATCTGTACCGTTTCACCGATCGGATTCAAAATTTGGAAACTTATTCTTAAGGACTCGGCGGGTAACAGGGGCTACATTTTCTTTCTCTTGCTTTATCCCTCCCCCTCCTCCTGATATATTTTCGATGCAAATCTACTCCGTTCGACCGATCGGACTCAAAATTTGTAAACTTGTTCTTTAGAACCCGGCGAGTAGTAAAGGTGACATTTCCTCCCTCCACTATTACCTTTTCTCCTTCCCCTGATATATTTTCGATGCAAATCTTAACCGTTCGAATCAAACCTTTGTTTCCCCCCACAAATTTATTTTCAACTTAATCCTTAACCCGTGCAACGCCGGTTATGAACAGCTAGTTATACATATATTTGCGAGTAGGTGCACATGTAGGTTAGTAGGTACATTTCAAATACGCCTTATTTATATTTATCGAACTAGGTAGGTATTTATCGAAAAACTATTTTGTTTCCGCCGGGAGGTATAGGTATACCAAAAACGTTCTCTTGTCAGAAAAATGCATTAGATAGGTACCATTACGTGGCCTTAACCATTTAGGTTTACGACAAACTTCAGACCTATGTATACCTACATAGGTACATATATGAGCTATTGATATCAAGAGTGAGCTTTATTATATATATTTTTCCATTTTAATTTTAAATTAGGTACAATTCAGTTTTACATTTTCTTCAGGTACGATTGATCAATTTGCACGTTCTGTAAAAACGGCCCACGCACGCCTCAGGTTTGTATAGATCGAATGAAAAAAAATTGATTTTAATATTGGGAAAAAACATACCAAGACCAAACCACGACGCTCGTTTTTGTTAAACTTGAATTATGCATAATGCAACATAGCCCGCTATTGACATTAGCGTTTCATATATGTAGTATGTATTTTTAAATGAGATATCAATTATTAGATTTTTTTCTTCAAAAAAGCAAAATGATTTTTATTTCAGAATATCAAAGTCCAAATTTTTCTGAATACAGTACTGGATTTTGTCCCAGGGACATCATAAATCAAGATATATTATAGATGTCTCATAGAGACAAAATTATATTTTTTTATGGGAAAGTAGCTATGGAAGTCTTTGGGTGTTCATAGGGCTTACGACCCATCCAGTACCTACTGTGTTCTGAAAAATTTGGACAAACTCAAAATATTCTGAATGTAAAAAACTGGTCTAAAAACGAGTTTAAAAAAATGAAATGATATTTCAGGCGTATTCTAGTGTAATGCTAATAATTCAGAAGAATTTCATTATACATATAAAGGATATTGCTTTAAAAAAAATCCAATCAAAAATATATGTCTCATTATGTATTGACATCTGTGGTTAATTTAGGGGAATGAAAAAGCTTTGGATGCGCCGGTCGCGCTAATGATGATTATCTACTACATATATATGAAACGGGTTGTAAAACTTAAAATATATATACAACTTCCAAAAGTTTGATGGATGTGGTTTCTATCATGGGTGGAAATTTGAATGTTACCTACATTGTGTAAAGTGATCACCTAAACCAGTCATTCGATAGGGTTTCCCATACCGTACCTACCAGAAAATATATCTTGTTGTTTTTTAAATAGAGATGCGAACACGGAATGCGTGTTGTATAAATATTATAAATATGTATAATCTAAATGCTTGTGCTTATTTGCTCAAACGTAGGGCCTTATGTAACTATATGAACTTGTGAGATGTCTTATTTTTCAATAATTTAACACACAATAAAATATTATCTTAAATGTATTAAAATTATTGCAAAATATGTCAATTTGTTTTATCGTAATCACTCTTGGCTCTACAATCCCTGGTGGATCTTGGCCTCCTCAATAGTCTTCCTCCACTCATCTCGGTTTAGTGCCAGCTCTCTCCGGTTCAGAAGCTCCAAGGCATATATGTCTTTGAAGATGTTGTTGCTCCATTTTAATTTTGGTCTTCCTAAACTCCTTCGCCGTCTCGGTCTTGATCCCCATGAGTTCAGCAGGGTCTTTGGTGCTTGATGCTCGGTCATTCTTTCCACATGACCCAGCCACCGACGTCTTCCCAGTTTTATAAATTTGGTGATGTTTAGCTCCTTAAACAGAGTAAAGAGGTCATTGTTGTAACTTCTGCGCCAAAGTCCATTATCTAGAACCGGTCCAAAGATACCTACGCCTCAAAATTTTTCCTTTTAAAAACGTCCAGTGCTCGCTCATTCCTCTTAGTTAGTACCCACGTCTCAGCTACGTATGTGAGCACTGGTCTAATAAGCGTTTTTCACACTAATATCTTAATATTTCTGGGTAGCAGTCGGGATTTTATCTGATTTTGTAGGCGTAGAAAAAAGCGATTTGCGCTCACTATGCGCTTCTGGATCTCCTCTGCATTATTAGGTATTGTTGTTTGTTATCAGGGAGCCTAGTTATGTAAATCTTGGTACCTACCGTTTCAAAATTTCGACTTCCATATTAGAGAGTTGGGTGCATCCTACGGCCATGTATTTAGTCTTCTGCTGATTTACTATGACACTCATGTTTTGGCAGAACTTTTAAAAGATTTATGAAGACATTACATAAGGCATCTAGAATTTTCGCTTATGTCGATATCATCACCGTAGGCCAATAGTTGGACAGAGTCATCAAATATTGTTGATTTTATCTCAATGCCTGAGTCAAGAATAACTTTTTCTAAGGCTACATTGAATAAGAGGCAGGCCAGTCCGTCTCCTTGACTCACCCCGTGGAGCGCTTCAAAGGGCTCGGATAGATCACTGCCAACCCTGACTCTACACATTATTGGGGACATTGTTAGTTTCATAGTTGAGAACCCTTTTTACATAGTTGATATCTTTTTTACTTCAAAAATCAAAAAAATCTATACCCATTATGATTCCGCTAAATCTGGATCTAAAAATTAATCAAATCACAAAAAATAAAATATTTTTTGTAAACATTTTTTAAAACATAAATTATAAGTAAACAAACTAAAACATAAATTATATAATAATTTTAATCAATTTAAGATGATCATTTAGATTGTAAAATTATTGAAAAAAAGGTCTTCTCCTTACAGAGAAAGCCCATACAGACAATATATAAGGTCCACAAAGTGGAGCAATTTCCTAAAAATATGTTTTAAAAATTAAGTTACTTAATGAAGTTTTCGTAATTTATTAATTGATTAAATAATTTAGTTGTTGGTTATGTTGGGCCAATGAATGAGGAGAACATAGGATGATCTACGAGTATTGATGGTACCAGAAACAGAGGACGGCCGCGGAAGCCTTGGTATGACCACGTTAACCGTGTATTGGGAAATGTTTTAGAAGCCTCAATGATCGAAGAACTTGCGAGGGGAGATTTAAGGGCGTGAATGTTGAACTAATGGAAAAAATTTAACAAAAATTTAATAATTACTGACCAAAAACAAGAGCGTTATGATGCTTCACCAGACTTGGCCATTGTGACTTCTTCCTGTTCCTGATGATTTCATGACGAAAAAAACTTGATAGGAAGACGTTTTGCCAACATCGAGAAGATAAAGACAGAATCGCTGAAAAAGCCAAACGCCATACCGAAAAGAGCATCTCAACAAACTGGAACGCCTTCAGAACGTTCTTCTATCTAATCATGGCCTTCCACTCCGTCCAACTGACAGTAAGTAGGTACTTCACTATCCATCCCCATTCCTGATACTGAATTATCTATGCACAGAAATCACACCAACTATCTGCGAAAGTAGACAACAGCAATTTTATCTTTCCCTGAATCTAGTTAACCCTTCTTTGTCCCTCCTTATTGGTCTATATTCTGTGGTCCCTCCTACTCGTGTCGTTATCATGGAGCTAGTTGTGTTCCTGTAACATGTAATTGAATACATAATAATATGTATTAAAAAAGTGAATAAATATGTAGCGGTACCTGTTCAACCCTGTGCCATGTACCTATCGCCCGACCCAGAGTTTTGTTTATATTAACATAATAAAAATCTCCGCGATATAAACAATAGGGTCGAGCTAGGGACTTGGCGACACCACACCAGTCGGGCCACTGCCGTAACACCAGGCAGATCTCCGCGCGTCATCTATTTCTTTGTTCGTCATTAAATAAAATATTACTTGTACACTTTAACTTGCTTCCGGGGCCTATCTCCGGGAAGAAATAAACAGTAACAGCATATCGCTCTTTCATTCCATCGACCTACTACTCCCAACAGTGGTGACCCCGACGTGATACAGTTTATTTTCGATTTGGGAAGCCGACGGATGAAAGACGCGATCTCAAGTGAACAGTGATGTGACAAAGGACACGGGCGGAAGCAGCAAAACAGTGGCCAATTGCATAACCAAATGTTATGCCTGGCCGTTCATCAACCGACTCATCCAGCGCCGACTCACTGTGCGCTCACAATGGCGAGCACCGGCATCTCCAGCATCTTCAACTACAAGACTGCGGATGTCGGACATTCGTCACCAACAACACTAGCAACGCCGACTCACTGAGCGTTGCAAGTCAACAAGCGCCGACTCACCGCGCGCTCACACTTGCGATCACCGACATACCATGCGTCCTCGACTTACCGGACGGCGGTTGTCGGGCGCTCGTAACCAGCGACCAGCGCCGACTCACCGTGCGCCAACAACGCCGACTCACTGTGCGTTCCATTCTGCAACGCCGACTCACTGCGCGTTCGCAGCAACCTGTGCCGATTCATCATGTACCTGCAACCCGTGCCGACTCACCGTGCACCAGCAACCCATGCCGACCCACCATGCACCAACAACCTGCGCCGATTCACAGAGCACCAACCATCAACGCAGGGGTGCCCTGGGGGATACAAGCCGCCCACGCTTCTCCGCCTGCATTCAACCATCACCATCACCAGCAACGCCGACTCACTGAGCGTTGCCAACTCAATCAGCGCCAACTCACCGCGCGCTCTCACCTGCGAGCACCGGCATACCATGCGTCCACGACTCATCGGACGGCGGTTGTCGGGCGCTCGCAACAAGCAACAGCCAACAATAAACTTGAGCATCGCGGAGCACCGAACAACTAGCATCGCAGCATTCCTCGCACCCACTCCACTCATTGAGGAAGCTGCTGGAAGGGGAGTGCTGTAGCGGTACCTGTTCAACCCTGTGCCATGTACCTATCGCCCGACCCAGAGTTTTGTTTATATTAACATAATAAAAATCTCCGCGATATAAACAATAGGGTCGAGCTAGGGACTTGGCGACACCACACCAGTCGGGCCACTGCCGTAACACCAGGCAGATCTCCGCGCGTCATCTATTTCTTTGTTCGTCATTAAATAAAATATTACTTGTACACTTTAACTTGCTTCCGGGGCCTATCTCCGGGAAGAAATAAACAGTAACAGCATATCGCTCTTTCATTCCATCGACCTACGAATATTCCCAACAAATAAATAAAATAGCGTTGTAAAAGTGCTTGCGAGTTTGGAAAAATCGCTGGCACAAGTTTATTATGGAGACTAAGTATTTACTTTAAAGCGGGTATAGTAAGTAATTAATAATAATGAGTAAATAAAGAATGAGTAAGCATCTGACAAATAGTATAGGTAATACATTATAGTATTGATCACGCCAATATCTGGCAGCCATATTTGATTATAGGCGCGTATTGCGGAATGCCGGCACCGCGGTACAAACCACTGTTGCCAGCGAAACAGTTTCTGGCAACAATGGCCGACACAGACACGGGTCACAATGGCGATTGTTCCCAAGAACCCGGCGGATTCCGAATTCAAAGTTCCGAGAGCGTAAAATGCCGCCGCCCGCCCCCAGGTGGCAGTGTGTGGCCCCATTGTCAGCCGGTGCCAATTATGATCGGTGGCAAATGGCAAAGCGAATAATTGGCACGTCAGGATAATTGAGAGGCGGCTGTCGGGCCACAATGCCCGGCCGCCTTGCCTCGACGGTTTTCCGAATGATTTTCATCCGATGATACAATAACTCGCGGGGGCTGTGGTTGGCTGCACTGCTGCGCTAAGAGCTCTGTGCCTGTCAAGGGACCCAGAAAATGGACTACCAAATTGGATTCAAAAATTTAATGAAAAGTAGTTCTGTATAAGAATGCTAAAACTAAGCTGGGCGGGTGAAGTAATAAGTGAAGGTATTACGGTAAAGATTTTTTTATTATTTACTAGCTGGTCGTACCCGGCGTTGCACGGGTTAAGGATAAATAAAGGAAAATAAATTGGGGGAAGCAAAGGTTCGATTGTTTTGCAAAGTCTCTAATTAAAACAATGATTCCATTTAATCAAGGCTGGGTTGAAAAGGATGTCTAGGGAAAAAATGTGGCGTATGTATTGGGAATATCTATGCAAAATTTGGGTCCAAGCGGTGTAGATTTGTACAGAAAATAGATCTGGTGGAGAGGATGGGTTAGAGGGGGAAGGGGAAATCTGGCCAATATTATCCGACTGGTCCTAAAGAATAAGTATACAATTTGGGTTAGATCGGTCGAAAGATACAGATTTGCATGGAAAATATATCAGGAGTTGGTGGGGGGAGGGGGGGGGGGATGTCACCTGTGTTACCCTAAAGTATAAATATGCATAATTTGAGCCAAATCGGATATACGGTGTAGATTTGTAATGGGAACAGACAGACAGACATTGAGTTTTGTAGGTATTGATTTGTAGAAGTATGTTGTTATTGTGTTTAATATTGTAATGCAATATTAATGGTTATGAACCTCGGAATAATATCATTTAAAACGATAAGCTGGGAATTATTAAAATTGAAAATTAATCATAAGTAGACAGTATACACAAATGTCCTTTATTTTGAAATGTATAAAGATGTACATAATCTGTGTAGGTAAAATATGAGTACTTATAATGCTGGGCGACCTGAGTATTCTGTAGGTAGGTGTTGAGTTATGTTATGTGACTTGCGTACTCTGATTGATGTTGAATCATCTTCTGAGAGATAAAGCTACATAACATTGCTTACCTTTTTAATAGGTTTCTCTAGAACCGCCCATTTTCTTATATCAGACGACTGAATTTCAACAACAAAAAAATGTTTTCTTAACCTAGCATCTCCAATTACATATTTTCGCATACTGGGAACGTAGACTTATTTTCTTTTCGACCAGAGGTTTATGTATTCCGTTCTTCGTAGTAAAGGCCTCTCCTTTATTTATTTTATTCATTTGCCTTTTCAAAGGCTTCTCCTTTATTTTCTAATACTCTCTTGCCGATTGTGGACATTAATTTTACGTTTTCTTTATTTATTCATGTTCTAAAGCAATCATATCTGGTTACTACCAGATGAATATAGACCGTTTTCCACATTAACCAACTTTTGAGGTTGAATTTCAGCAAAATGAGTTGAAATCATTAAAATATAAAAACAATAAAATCACTTTGTTACCTGATGTACAATACCGACCCTTTTTATAGGGATGCCTTCAATTAGTGAAGTTTAATTACAAATATTTAACTTTCTCGAACTTCACTAATTAATAATATCTATTACGACACGTATTTTGGCAACTGTTATGATAATAAAACAATGAATGTGTTGAAATTCATTCAAATTAAACATTTATACATTTATTAGAAGTGATTAAAATTATAGCAATACTTATTGCCGTCGAAAATTAATGACGTTTATTAAAATTATAGTTAGTTCTTATTGAAATTTGTTCTCTCTAGATTGTAATTTATATTTTAAATATTCTTCCTTGTCGGCCCCTCATAACAGGATCTTTATGAAGTCCTGTTCTCATTTGTATTCATACTTCTGTACTTTTCTCGGCGTTCCGCAGATCTGAGAGCTATCGGAGCAGTAGAGAATGCGTATCAATTTTTTATTTGGTCGGTCCAATGGGTGGGCAATCGGTCTTCTTTCTTTCCATCCTACGAAGTAGCCCACCACGACAATCTCCGAGCAATCTTAATTTCTCGCAAGATTTTTATACATTAGGTCCTTACCTATTTCTTACTCCCATTGATGTCTGCTATAGAAATCCTGGGGATGAAAAATAATGAATTATTTAAAAACGTTTTCACCGCCTCATTGGAGTCGAAATTATCCAAATTTCGAATAAAGAATGGAAATCAATAGGTGTAAGGTCTGACAAGTAAGGCAGGTAACGAGGAGTTTCCAGTCAAAGTAATTTTAAGACGGTCCGTTGTGCCGAATGTAGGCGAACGTTGTCTTGGAGAAGTAGTGGAATAGAGCAATTGACAAGTCTCGTTTGTTTGATAGCGAGCTTGTCCATCATCGGTTTCAATTCTTGACGGTAAACCACTGGTCCACCATGCAGTTACAAGCAGTGTCTGTTGACTTTTTTTCATTTGGGACATTGTTTGGCTGCCTCCCCTGGGTCCAACCATTGCGACAAACGTTTTAGATTATCATACAGGATCTATTTTGAGAGAACTCAACGAATTTGCTATTGTCTTTCGGTAAGTTTATACGGTACCTACTTTGCAAACTTTATTTTCCCAATTTGACAGAAATTAATCAATGTCATTTTGTCACTTACGCTGAAGGTTATTAATAATTCTGACATGGTTTGAGATGAATCCGCTTCCTTTATAGCTTTCAATTCGTCATTATCTACTGTAGTCTCCGGTCATCCACGAGGCTCGTTGATAGGGTCTAAATTTCCAAAATGGAAGCAATCAAACTAAAAATCAACGTGATTCAAACGTGGTTGATATTGCATGCCGTCTGTACAGTATTAGTGTCACGACAAAACTCATTTTCGAAAATAACTCTAATTTTCGTTTTCTCCATGGTCACAGCTATAGCAACTTCAAAGAAAAAGCAGACGTCACGAAAACAAATGAATAACTAATTTTTAAAAAGATATTGCATATAAATGAATTTGAAAAATTAATTTTACTATTTGTTTTAATCTATTTATATTTGATTAATTACACCTACTTATTATTACTGACAATCTGGACCCTGATACGGAGATCAAATGCAGAATAGAGACAGCCCGTGCATCTTTTAATAAGATGAAAAGTCTACTCTGTAATGACGACTTAAACTTGAAGCTCAGACAGAGATTGATCGAATGCTATGTATGGTCAGTTCTACGTTACGTTGTTGAAGCATGGACGCTGAAGGTGAATACTCTAAATCGCCTAGAAGCATTCGAAATGTGGATACATCGTAAAATGTTAAGGATATCTTGGACTAACATGACTAAGTAATATTGAAGTTTTACGTAGAGCAAATACAAACAGACAGTTACTCGACACAGTAAAGCTCCGTAAAGTTTCATACTTTGGTCATATAATGAGAGGCGAAAAGTACTCTATTCTTCAGCTCGTCATGAAGGGGAAGATTGAGGGTCGCAGAGGGGTCGGAAGGAGGCGGCATTCCTGGCTTCGTAACATCCGAGAGTGAACCGGGATAAGAAGCGTGGAAGAGCTGTTTCGCACTTCCCTGGACAGGGAAACTTTCTCCCAGATGATCTCTGACGTCGGGGGGACCCGACAGGGCACACGAAGAAGAAGAAATACACCTACATGTTTCGGAAAAACCTTTCCATCATCAGGGTGTTTTTTTTATATTTATGTCAAAATATTAAAATGGATAATGTCTTAATAATCTACAAAGTTGCTCAACCAATTGAAAAAATAAATAAATTTGATTGATAGATTTTTGTGTTTGTTTTTGTTTTATGTTATAAGAGCATATATTCCTATATACAAATGTTGAATTCTGTAATAATGAAGGGACTTTCTAGCAGGCGCGTGCAGTGCATACATTGAAGCATGACTCTTAAGCAGACATATATTTTGGAAAAAAATCATCGATATAAAATATTATTGACGGAATATTACGATATATTAAAATATAAATATGATAATAATTATGATACAAATATTACGAGATATATCTTTATATTCAATTTTTTTTTTTCAAAATCTATGCTTATCTATGTAAATCTCATCCTGCAATGTTTTCACTGCACGCCCCTGCTTTATTGTGACATAAAGAAAATACATAATATAAGACTCTTCAGTAAATATCTGATAAGACTTGTGTTGGGGAGGAGATAGTTCATTAATATATGTGGTTATCTATAATTTAAAGTGTTAAAGTTATTACGCATTGTTATTCTATGTTATAGTTATGAATAATAGTGTTTGATGTTCTCTTATTTCAGCATACATTTGCTGCCTGGGGAATTGCCTTTTTTATACATTTGTAATTAGGTTGTTTCTAAAATATGAATATAAATAAAATCAATATTGAACTAAAAATCTTTATTCATCAAATTTGGCTAAATTTTCAAAGAACTATAGGTTTTCTAAAATTGCAAAATTACAAAAAAAGTGTGTATTCATTCTAAAACTAGTAAAATGATACAATTATCTTATTTGGTACGTTTTTATATTCAGTTTGGCGCCTGATATGAATAGCCAGCCTTTCTTTCCCATAACTTTTAGCAACTTTTCTTTTCTCCCGCACTCTAGTGATGTACGCAGGTAGTATCTGCTAGGGTTCATTAAACAATTATGATAGTTTGGGTGCCAAAAGAAAGAGCGCTAGGTGCGTGTTCATAGCGGCCTCGTCCTTTATTGCGTAATCTGGTGTAACTCCAAGGACCTCGTGAAGGTTGCGCTGGTGTATTACCCTTCCAACACACGTCTATATCCGAAAACTTTTCAGGGCGTCGCCAGGCGGGGATGCCGAGGCTTGCGGTTTTGGAAGGCCGGCATGTCGCTAAAATTATCGATATTATTCTGGAGACCGCCAAACGACAGTATTTCTAGATAAGAGAGACGGATTCCGTAGTCCTCACGTTCATTGTGGTCAATTGTACTTGTATCATGAAAAATTTACTTGTCTATTACAAAAAACTCGCAGATATAGAGATAAGTTAAAATACATGGTTCGGGACGAGGTTTTTCTCGACTTGACTTGCTCTACGGAACAAATTTGTTGGGCGCAAACAAGCAAACAAGCAAAAAAAAAATAAGAGATAAATTAAGAATTTACGTGAAGTTAGGTACGGAAACGTCAGAAATAAAACTTCTAGCCGTAGGACGAATTTCGGCTAGAATTTTAAATCAGAAAAAAACAGACACGTCACGTTAAACAGAAATGTCGGAAATAAAACTTCTAGCCGTAGGACTAATTACGGCTAGAATTTTAAATTAACCTTTTTATTAACATAAGGATTATTTAATTAATATTTGTTTCCCAGAATCCTTACTAATGCACAGGTTTTTTGCTTGTATGCGCTGCACTCCACTGGAAAAAGTATAATATTAGTTTCCAGTGATACCGTATAAAAAATATGTAAGTAAAAAAATTTTTTTTTTGATAATTTCAAAATAGTTATTGGGATAGCCCGACTAATCGCGCTGGCGTCGGGGGAGCAAGGGAAGATAAAAAAGTTCAGCAAGTAGTTAGCGTGAGGGTGGTGGGGTGGGGGCGGGGGTGGGTTGTTCCAGAAAGAAAGAAGAAGCGGGCCCTTAAACCCCCCGAAAACTTTTATTTACGTTCAGCCTATCGTAAATATGTATGCCTCAGCCAAAACGACTTTTTGCAAAGTACCTGGATGTGAGACTCGGTTATTTTTCAGAAAGACAGCTGAATTATGTTACCTGTGTATTCTGGGTCGCTTGGATGACTAGAAAATTAAATTTCATTTTATTTTTATTTCTTCTTTTTGTTAGTCTTTTTATTTGCTTGAAATATTTAAATTATATTTATTATTATTAAATTTACTTGTGTCCATAATGTGCATATCCACGGTTCCACCAACGTAGGTACATGCATATATGGACTGGTGTATATCTAGATGTATATTAATGTATGTACACAGGGTTATTTGGAAAACATTAATAACCTCGCAGGACTATATTCCTGCCTTGATTACGAGTCGAAAATTTTCAAACAATTTTGATCTAATATCGATAGTTATGGAGAAAACGTTGGACTATCATTACAGTAACTTATATCGATTACGAAAAATTCATTCGTTTCAATACAAGTTAAATAAAATGAACCCCCATTTCCCCATCTTATAATCGCTAATCACTATTTTAAATTAAATTAAATCTAGAAACCAGTAAATTAAAAAGGTATTTTATTTTCGGTACAGCCGATTTTTGATTCTGTTGCAACAGCAATACAAAGTCATCTCTTTACATAAAATTTCGAGTGTAACAGTGTTTTTAATTGTATTATTATAGATTAATCATGGGTGAAAATAATCTCACCCATGATTCATCCCTTTCTCTGAATCTTCCCTTAACCCCCTACCCTCTCTACATGGGATTCGCATTACTTATACCCTGCAAATAATAATTGACTATCAGTGGACGCCGAAGTCCTTGGTACCGTGCAGGTCTGTACTGGAAAACTGCAAACAGTTGCTGTGATTGAAATAAGTATCAACGAAATGTTTTTTTTTACAGTAGGTAAAGGTTTTTTTGCGAAACTTATGCAGTTTTTATACTCTTTCGTCAAATATATTTATTACCATATTCCATGATAATATTCGTTAATCAATTAATAAATGAGGCGTAAAGATAAAGTCGATATATTGACGGAATAGTACGGGGCTGACATGATGTAATGGTAGCATACCTGCCCGGAAAGCGAGGGGGTCTGGGTTCGAATCCCGGCAGCAGCCAAAATATTTTATCGTCTGTCTATCTTTAACAGGAATAGAGGGCATCCGCGAAAGACCTGGCACGATCAGATACAACATGTGTTTAAGGATGGCCCCGTTAAAAGCCGCAACAACCGTAGAACTTGTATGAGAAGATGTATGAATGTGGCCGAAGCAAAAGTGGTGTGCCAGGATAGAAGAGTGTGGCGTTCAATCCTGTCTGCCTACCCCTGCGGGGAAATGGCGTGATGGTTAGTTAGTTAGTTCTATCTTTCTAATTGATTAATAAAAAATTATTATTAAACACATATATTATTGCTACATTCCAATCTCCTTATTTTCATCTGGAGATGTGGTGTCGGTGTCCTATAATGAGTATACCATGGACTTTGTAAGAAAAATGGCTCTATTCTTCATGAAAGATTTTCTTGATAAGAAATCAAAAAGGCTTTCAAGAAAATAATCATTTCGTAATTTGTGGATGTTTTCACCTTCCTTAAGTTCTCAAATATTGTCCGGAATTGGTTTCCTGTGCAGTAAGACACTAAGAAAACCAAGAGACAAATAGAAAAAGTAAGAAATCAAGCTTCACACTCATGTTGTATCAGTGTTGTATACATTTTTTCTAATGTACCGCTGTAAAAAATAAATAAACACTGCTCTGAAGAGATGGCAATATCTCACGCCTAGATATTTACGACTATTAGTATTCCCGCTCCGCTCCTGGATTTTGCCTGTCTGCTTCCAGTTTAATTAGCTCTGTTCTGTTTGTTGCGGCGTCACGGAATCTGGCTGAGTTTTCAGGAAGGCTTTTTAAATTTGCGGGGAAACCCAAATTAGCTCGGGGGAGAGCTATTGGAGGTTTAGGTACTATTTAAACAAAAATTCATTTTATGCCATTCTCAGGAATAAATTCTGCAGTACTAAGATTGTATTAAATAATCATTTAAGGGCTTCCAATCAAAGTATACCGTAAACAATAATGATAAAAATAATTAGGTATTTGCAACTGTTTGCAACTGCATTTTTTTTAATTTGAATGTATTTTTAATGCCTCAGGTGGTGTGATTGTTTAATTTTTAATAAAAACACATTCGGCCCGATTCTGAAAATAACAATGTCTGGATCTTTAAGATCTTTATCCCAACACTTAATAGACGATAATAAAAATTAAAAATGTCCAGAGCGGATTTTGTAATTCTTCAGCTCAAATACACTGTATTAAAAGATGATATAAGAAAGATTGTTTTTTACAAACGTATTAATTTCTTCATCCATAGCGTCCAGATGAAATATCATGGCTAAACTTGTCATGACCGCGTTCGACGTTACCGCGTATTCAAATCTTCCCATCTTGACATTTGACAGATAACAATTTACATATTTCTCCTTCCCTCTATATCTATCTCATGTAGAAACTTACAGAAACAAACACCGACGTAATTTTTAATTGTTTATTTTTAATTGTTATTATCGTCTATTAAGTGTTGGGATAAAGATCTTAAAGATCCAGACATATCTGTCAAAAAATTTCAAGATGGGAAGATTTGAATACGCGGTAACGCCGAACGCGGTCATGATAAGTTTAGCCATGATATTTCATCTGGACGCTGTGGATGAAGAAATTAATACGTTTGTAAGAAACAATCTTTCTTATATCATCTTTTAATACAGTATATTTGAGCCGTAGAATTACAAAATCCGCTCTGGACATTTTTAATTTTTATTATCGTCTATTATGTGTTGGGATAAAGATCTTAAAGATCCAGACATTGTTATTTTCAGAATACGGATGATTGTATCGTAAAGTTGCACTTTTCAAATTAAAATTAAAAGTATTTTTATTATTATAATATAGACGATTGAAAACAAATGACATCAATCAATTCGAAAAATATCAGATAAAATCTGTCTATCGTAAAAATAATGAAATATATATTAGTATTCCAGATTAAATAAAAAATGGTTTGATTTATTCTGGCGTTCCTTAGCGTGTATAACTACCTATATTGCATAATATATAGTTGATAGCTATTGGTAAATGGATCATTAGATGTATTATTTATGAATGACGTAGAACAGTGATGGCGAACCCATGACATGCATGTCAATGGTGACAGACACGTCATGATGTTTTGGATTCAGCCAGCCTTCACCAATTCTCGAGTTTCTAAAGAAACGCATCAATATTTTAGAACTCTGGCATTCAGCCCCAGCATAATGAATGTCAAGCGTATAAACGTATTTATATACGCGTAAAACACAAGTATAAACGCGCACCCCGCTGCGCCAACAACAGCCAATCGGAGCTTCAGAGCATATGGTACAGCAGCAGAGTAAGATTAACTTTTTTCTGAATTTTGACCCGTCGACCCCAAAAGATCCACCATCGCCGACTTAGAAGAGCAAAGGTCACGAATTCTTCGCATTCTTAAATGGTTGTAATGAAATAAGTAATCTAATAAAAATATAAACTTTGTTTTCACCACTTATGTATTAAAAAATATTAACATGTCTCAGAGACCATGGCCCCTTCGTGAGGATACAATGTACACCAATAAATACAAAATAAAAAATCGAATATAGGCTATCAAAATATAAATTTTGATTTTTAATTTGTTAGTATACATTGTATCTTGACGAAGGGGCCATGGGCTCTAAAACATGTTGATAAGAAAGTTCACTTTTATTAATTATATTAATAATGTCACCACAAAATTATTTTGGTCATTTTGAAGAAAATAAGTAATCGCTGTTTCCTGGACTGAAAAAGCTCTGGTTTCGTATCTCGGTGGTAACCAAATATTTTTTAGATAAATTAATTTTTCTGTACATCTTTCTAATTGATTAATATAATTCTCTTTATTTTTTAATTTCAATTAATGGGTAATATTTGGTACCTCTATAATATTAAAGTAAAAATGCTCCCTTTAAGATAACGGTATTTTGGTCACGTCTGCAGCTAACAATTCCTTTAAGGCTGTAGATTATACTGTCGACCAAGGCATCAAGTTGTCACAAAGCTACGGTCTGCTTTGATACAACTTGCCCCGGACTTCTCATTGTTGCGTAGTACCCACCTACCCAGCACCGATATTACTCTAATGTCCAATATGCTCAGGCCTCATACTTAGTGGCTTCACAAATATTCTAGACAGGTATACTCGTATAAGACAGGAACTCGAGGTACAACTTTCAGAGCGAGACGACCTGAATTTAGAATACTTACATCTACAGTAGCTGGTCCACACCTGCAATTTTATCTTGACAGTAACAGTATTTGAGTATGTGTGATGTTTGAACATATTGATACACCTCTAGCTGTCCCTGCGGCTTCGCGCGCGTGGATCTTTAGTAACTTTTAGTCATATTTTATCAATTTGTGTATTAACCTTAACATATAAAAATATATCGTCGCGGATTTCTTATGTTCCTTCCTAATTTCTCAACACAATTTCTCTATAGAAAGTATTTAAATATCTCTTATCGTTAAGGCAGCGTTTGTAAAAAAACGCATCGCTCGTCCATCTTTTCGTCGACTTTAGTTGTATAATAGGTCACCACAAAAAGCTCTTTTATTTTAAGGCGACAATATATAGCAATATACAGCCTATGTCTACCTTGAAAGTTCATTCTAAATATTGGATGAGTAGTTTCGGAGATTACCTCCTACATCCAAACTTACAAACTTTACCTCTTTATATATTAGTATAGATGGATAACACGGTACCAAATATTTATTATTTCCCTTCATACAGAGAATGAGCGGGGATACGTCAAAATAGGTATTTTTTAATAATGAATACGATATCTCAGAGCAAAATCGTGTCTACCATAGTATATTATGCCCGTACTGACGTGTGACAAATTAATATGGAAGCTTACATACTCTAAATAAATTCTGGATAAAAAATGTTGTACTGTTCCATACAATTAATTATGTTTCTAAAAATATCATTGTATTGAGTTAGCAATTTACGATAAGTATCATAAAATACATATGTTTATATTTCAAGTGATAACAAACTATAACCATAAATAATGACGTGTTAAGTTCAAGAGTGAACTGTTGGGGTGTAAAGAAGTGGAACCTTCTTTAAAAATGCCAGAGAAAAAAGAAGGAAAAACAAATCTAAATTAAAAATAAAAGTTTAAAATATGTGTTGTGTAAATTTTTTGATACATTAATAAATTTTGAGTATGTATTGGTAACTACACTATTTAAAAAATCGTAGTAATAGCACAGGCTATTGTTTTAGTTTGGTAAATAGTAATAATACTTATTTGATGTGACATGTAGCTTTGTTCGCAGTTTATTAAAAGTTTAATGTTATTACTATTATTATTACTATTAAATTCATTAATGTGTTCTCATACATTTCTTAAAGTCAAGAAGACTTTTTTTATCTGCAACAAAATGTACCTGTTCACAAACATATTAAACAAATGAATCATCCTTCTACGTAACTGGTAAACGTTCCATTTTTTTGACACAGACCATTATCCATTTGATGACATAATATACCTACACTGAATAAATATCTTACAATAACAATGCGGTCATCTTATCTCATACCTACAGATGCGCATTAAAAACATGTCCTATAACATGTATGAATAGTGGATGTGAATTGTGAATTGACAAAGGCATATCTGGGGTATAAAAGCAAAGGCAGCAATATCCAAAAAAAATCAATGCAGTCATCGAGGATTACTAACTTATAATTTACTGAATTCGACATTTTATGGAAACATAAGCCCACACATTTATAGGAAACACATTTTTGGAAGGAAAAGATACATATAATCTAGAATTCAGTACATTTTAAATAAGTAATCTTTGGTGACTGCATCCAAATTTTAATTTTATTTTTTGATATTGCTGCCTTTGCTTTTATACCCCAGATATGAAATAAGTATCTATACATATCAAACATAAAAAATAAAATGATCAATAAAGTACGTATATGTAAGCTTACCATTTATGAACATAGAACACATAAATTATTATACCTAACAAATATAAAGCACTACAAACACAATTTAAAAAAAAAGTTGTATAAAAGTTGTTCTAGTATTTCGCATGTAGGTATTTAGATTCTCGTGTTTGATGCATTTTACGTGGCAGTATATTTATTTTTATTTTATTAAAGCATAACTTAGTAAGTACAGAAATAATATTTTACAATTAATTTTTCAAATAATATTAATCGTACATTATTGTGTCAGAGTTTTATAATGTAAATATGTTCACGGTCTCCTTAATTATATCGAAGTCTGTGTTAAAGGAGACAGGCTCATCCGCTGTATCAGAATAAACAATAACAATTAAAATTTATTAAATAAAATTAATCAATTGATTTACATATTAACATGAAATTTACAAAATAAAAAAAATTAGAATAAAATAATATATTATAAAATCGAATAATGAAATAAATATTAACATGATATTTACAAAATAAAAAAATAAGAATAAAATAATATATTTTAAAATCTAATAATAAAATAAAATAAAAATGTTTTAAAAAAATACTGCTCCTCAAGAAACGTATCTAACATAAGCGAATAGTGGAACACCTAAAAATGACCCATTTTTATGGTTACAATTTTAAGTGGGAGGGGTGGAAATTTATAATTTTGTACTATTGGTATTATTATGTTATGCAAACTATATTATATTTATGTACGTAACTCAAAAATAACAAAGACGTTAATATTCAGGGTAAATAAGGTTAGACAAAGCCTTACTTGGCCTACCACCCTTCCAAGAATTTTACCCCTCGCGGCACACCCCCAACCCTCTCCCCGGGAAGCGATCGCCTCAGGTTCGGACTTGTAAGGACTCGGAAACTTTGACAGAAACCAAAATCTTGTTCGATGTTGGTTATTATGTACAATTAGTCCGTATGTGGCGCGAGTTAAGCGAACCAAACGACGGATACACTCGATATTTTATTAATATATTTTATTTGCATCAAAGTTCTAAACCCATTGTTCATGCTAATTGAAAGGAAATTAATTCCTACTTTGAAATCTTATTCATTAAACTAAATCTCATTTGTCATATTTTTTTTCCGTTTTATTACCTATAGCTTACTTAGATTTTTACTTAGATCTATTCCGAACAGTTTTTTAATTCTGAATAGAATAGTTTTATTCTGAACAGATTTAAATCTTCAAGTGGTTTACATAAACTTATTATTTATTTATTATTAAATTATGCTCAACCACAACATTAACGCTATAAACATAAAAAATATTTAAATCAATTTAGAAGAAAATGGCAGAAGGAAGTATGCTAAATTTCTGGGAGATTAAGGTATTCCGAAAATGTTTTTAGCTATAGATACGGGAAAATGGGAAATGGAGAACCTATGAACTGCAAATATTATACAATGAACCAAACATATACTAAAGATCGCTTGACTACGATGGGCTGGACATGTCCAAATAATGCCTCCTCCAAAGTACCTACCTACGTATGACACTGCACCAGAAACACCAATGCATGCGATCACGGGGAAGACCTCAAAGGAGATGGGAAAATATTATTGATTAAGAAGCGAAAAAACTTGGCTCACATGATCGGAGGAGTTCTCTGAGGATATGTGGCGATAACTACGACAGGAGAAAGCATAGATACCTACTCAATAGACCATAGCTACGCGATTATGATGATTATTGAAATCTACAGCTTACTACGGATTTTTATTTTATTTTATTTTATTTATTTGGCCATCCAACCGGAAGACATAAATATATGCTAAAAAAAAGAATAGAAAAAATAGTTATATGTCTCCCACAATTATAGCACGACACAGATAAGACAATGTTAATGAGTTACGAGTATGTAATAAATCTTTTTTAATTTAACATTAACAAAATTAATTTAATTTAATTTAATTAATTTAACGGAAATTAATATAAAACTCAATGTTAATAAGGAGGACTAGAGAAAGTAAACCGTACCTAATAATAATTAGTAATGCGTATAATGTACATTGTCAGGGAGGGTGACGAGTTTCCAGTATCTGTTAATTTTATAAATAGTAAAAATTTTGTGTGTGTAGATAGATATTGAAGATATTGTGATTTGTTTGGAATATACAGATTTTAATGATTCAAACATTTATGAGCCGTCAAAATACTTCAATATCGTTATTACATTAACATTCCGTTAGTCGCAATAAAATAATATAACAATATTTGAAAAAAATATCGACTTTGGAGGGTTGTTTAATATTTTCTTTAAAAAATTTCATATCAGTATTATAACACATCATTATTCTGTTCATTTTTATTATAGGTGAGGATTTTATTTTTTATCGATCAAATTTAGAAAGATACGCCCCTAATATATGAGATACATTGCAACTAACGGAGGCTTAAGATTTTTTCCATGTGTTGAAAAACATTATCTATTAACCCATCAAAAATGACGGAACATTGGTTCGCGTCTTTGTTGAGCCTTAGTATCTATATATTTATAGCATCTTTTTGTCGGTCTACGGAGAGGCGGCCGTAGCAACTTGCGTTAATCAGCCGGTTCGGATTTGGTGGCCCGGGGTTCAAGCCCCATCTCCGGACGTTTTCTAGCCGTGAATTTGAATGAAATTACGGAAGTTACACGGAGTTAGAGGGACAGACACACAGACGGACGGACGGACGACGAAATTATTTTATTTGATTACTTTAGTTATTACACGGAACCGATCAATTATTCGGTGACAACATTCAGAAGAGCATATTTTGCATTTGCGCTCCAGCCCACCCGAATGTGAAGACACATGCCAATTTGGAAGTACGCCTCCAGTTTCCTAGTTGGACTAGCGAATTCAATCACTTGTGGAAACTTCAGCCAGACTGCATTATGTCCTGCGTCACGGGGAGCGGCACGCGCGTCACATGCCTCGGTCGTGATCGTCACATGAATAGACTCATTTATTTCTACCGTGTAAGCAAATTATGATGGGCATTGTGGGACTACCCGGAGAGCCAGAGGCGGCCATTGACGAAGTTGGCGAAGTCGCGGACCCCGGGATTCGGCTGATGCTATACGGAATACAATACTAATATTGTTTATCGCAATACAATATAATATTGTTAGTTATAATGCGATATTTAAAATTCAAACCAAGAACTCTACGTCTAATAGTTTTGATACGACTGTGTCTTCGTCAGGACGGACGCATACTAACTATCCATTAAGCTACTGATACACATGCTTATTAGCGGCACGTGAGCATGTGCAGTATCGACTTTCTTTAGACCTTGATTATTAGTGGCATGTGTGTACGCACATTGCTAGTAATGAGCATGCCACTTAGGGGCATGCTCAAAAATCAACCGCCGGTTGATTTATGAGTATGCCACTGTCATTCACCATTAGAAGGGGTATCTTTTGAGCATGTGTGAACAGGCTTGCTTATTATGAGCATGCGATGTCATTCGCGGGCTTCGCGACTAGTATTATCAATGCGATCTTCTTAGTCCGCGACAGATGAAACAAATATGGTGCGTTGGGGAGATGATAAAATATTACTTTTCGTGACTTATTATAGGAATCACGAATGTCTGTGGAATACTCGGTCACCGTTGTGTAAAAATAACATAGCGAGAAATAATGTTTATGAAACTTTATTAAAAGGCATGAATGATTTAAATCATAGAATAAAAATTATAAAAACTAAAATCAAAAATGTGCGGATGGAAACTCGGGAACTGTTTGTTTTATTGGTTCACTTGAATTTTCTATTTCAGTTTGCAAAGTTTCAACTTTGATCTAGAGTTCCTCTCTATTCTATGACAAGAGCATGCCACTAATAAGCATGTGTGTTTGACTGTTAGCTTTGAGCATGCTTATTTATGAGCATGCCACTAATAAGCATGCTAATAATGAACAAGTGTGTACAGTTGTTATGGCATGCTTATTAGTGGCATGCTTATTAGTGGCATGCTTATTAGCATGCCACTAAATAAGTATGTGTATCTGTACCTTAACTTATTATAGCAAACATTCTAGCAACCCCTCCCCCCTCACCATAACTGTAGCCACGCCCCCGTTCAAATATGGACTTGTTTGCTAGATTAAGTAATGGATAGTTAGTATGCGTCCGTCCTGACGAAGATACAGTGGTATCGAAACCGATAGACGTAGAGTTACTTCAAGTGGTTAACACAAAGTTATTTAATTAATTAACAATTATATCCAACCACAAAGTTAGCGCTATAAACATCAAAACTAATATAATAATTGACATCTTTTGTGGTTTGAACAGATGAATAGATTATTCTGGTTACTTAATTTTTATACGATACGAGAAGAGGGAAGGTTGAGAAAGATATTAGGAGGAGAGTGACTGCTGGGAATAGGGTGAACAGTACTATGAATTCAATACTTTCTTATAGAAATATGTCTACCGAGGCAAGACTAGCGGTACATAATGGAATTCTAATACTAACACTGTTATAGGAAGTGGAGACTGGAGCTGGCAGAATAGGAATGAAAGTAGACTAACTGCACTGGAGAAGAGATCTCATGGACGTAGGTATGTGTGGTAAATCCATTTACGATAGATATTAGGAATGAATGTAAAGCTGATCTTAGCATAATTAATAGAATTAAAAAGGGTCGCTCAGTTTTGAGGTCATGTTGTGCGAATGAATGAGGAAAGAATGGTAAGAAAGATATATAACGTAAGTGTTAACAGCGCCAGGAAGAGAGGGCGACCATGTGACCGACGTGACACGACCATATTCACTAGATACTGGAAGACGGTCCCGTTAGAAGCCTTAGTAATCGTCGAGCCTGCATGCGAAGATGTATGAATATGGATGAGGCGAAAGTTATGCGCCAGGACAGGAAAGTGTGGTACTCTATCCTCTCTGCCTACCCCCACGGGAAGCGGAGTGATGGTAAAAAGGTACAGCTCTTAGCTGGTTTCAAAGTTATCTACATGAAAGACAACAATGTGTAAAAATTAATGAAACTATAAGTCAACCGTTAACCAACGACTTCGGTATACCCCAGGGGACAGTTCTAGGCCCATTGCTATTTATAATTTACGTTAACGACATCTTCAACCTAAAACTGAACGGCAAAATAATATCATACGCTGACGATACTGCGATCATCACGAAAGGAAGCGACTGGGACACAGTTAATAGACAAGCGAACAATGACATAAATACGCTAAAATTATGGTTTGACAACAACTTACTCTCCTTAAATTCCGACAAAACTTACTTTATTCCTTTTTCAATAAAAAAACCGACAATCCCTTCAAATTTACAAATTATTGTACATGACGCCAACTGCAAAAAAACTAACTGCAATGACAAATGCTCAACCCTAGAATCTAAAAGAGAACTAAAATACCTTGGTGAAATAATAGACCAACACCTAAAATGGCACAGCCACATTAGCGAGTTAGTCAAAAGAATAAGGAAATGCATATATATGTTCATAAGATTGCGTAACACACTAACCATAGATAATTTAAAAATGGTTTATTACGCTTCTGTCCATGCACTACTCCAATATGGAATCATTGGATGGGGAGGGGCGTATAATAACATCATAAACACAGTAAAAGTAATCCAAAGATCAATTATAAAAGTAATATTAAAAAAAAGAAAAACCTTCTCTACACAATTACTTTTCTCTAAATTCCAAGTTCCAAAATTAGAGAATGTTTACAAAAAAACGTCAATTATACAACTAATTAAAGAAAACATAACTGCTAAATTTGAAAAAAACACATCATTAAGATTCAAAAATAATTTTAAAATTCCAAAATATAATACCAAACTGTGTCAACAAAACTACATATACTTGGGCATAAAAAACTTCAATAACCTACCTACAGATATTAAGAAAATCAATGACTTACAACAATTAAAGAAAAAAATAAACCAACACTTTAGATCGATACAATTTGACAATGCATAACAAGACATATAGCTAACAAGACATATAGCAATGACATATAGACAATGCATAACAAGACATATAGCTAAGGAACAAATAAGCCAAATACAAAATAAACTAATAAAGTGTAAGCCCCTCACCAAGCACATGAGCAAGTCTCATTTTTGGAGAGGCAAAGCAATAAAATAAAATATATCTAAGTAGATTGTAATAGACAAATGTATTATTGTGATTTAAATGTAGTTTTAATATTAAATAAATAAAAAAAATAATAAAAAAAAATAAGCAACTTTTTTATCTTTTCAGTCACAGAGTTTTAGTAAAAAAAAAATATTGTACGAAGGTAAACATCCTTACATCGTCAGCTTTTCTCCGTAACTATTGATATTTCATCCAAAGTGTAAAAAATATTTTCTATTCAAATTTGAATCAAGCAGACTCTCCCGAAGTTGTAATAGTTACGAGTAGGTAATTGCTTAAAGTTGTTCAATTATTTAAAAGTAGTACCCACTTTACCTTTTAATTAGGGTTTGGTATAATATTCTTCTTGCATTAAATTACTCAAAAGGGCATTAAAAATCGAATTTATTTAATGAAAATTATTTTACACGTTATCGCGCCATTTATTGAATTATCTACGAAACGTATTAAAAACAAGGGGAATACAGGATGTACCAGAGCTAGCAGCATTAACTTCGGTAGATTCCTGCCTATGTAATGAGTCTTAAATGTTCAAACAACGATGACAGTAGTTATGGAGATATGCAATATCAATTTTTTTTCAATATTTTTGACTTATATTTTGCAGAAGCTTGAACTATCATTACGGTAACTTATATCGATAATGAAAAATTCATTTGCTAATAGGTACAACTTAAATAAAATGATAAAAACCTTGTAATTTTTTTTTTAATTTTTGCCAGGTTTTTATAATTTCATTCGACTTGTATTAAAGCGATATAAGTTACTGTAATGATAGTTCAACTTTTTGCAAAAATTAAGTCAGAAATATTGAAAAAAAGCAAACTTTGGTACTCCAAATCTCCATAAACATTGATATTAGGTCATGTTTGCTTGAACATTTTATACTCATGACATAGGCACACATCTGCTGACCAAGTTTCTGCTGCTAGCTCGGTACACCCTGTATATTAGGGAAACAAAAGCATTACGATGCAATTAATGAAAATAGATTTTGATGTTTTTTGGCATATCGTAGTTTTACAATTGAAAACTTCATCAAAACATGCTTATATGCTTTAGCTTTAGAAGCACTTTACAAAAGCTTACCAATTTTAGGCTATAAAATCAGTCACGCTTATTTCGGTTTTAACTTTTGTGTACCCTTCAAATACATAGTATTAGGCGATTTCGTCTAGACAAAAGGGTTTGGATAAAAGAAATAGCAATATTACGTCATATTTCACTATGAATATTCTGCAAATGATCTCCGCCGTCCCAGAACATTTACATAGCAAATCTGCGATCGGCTCCAGCTCTGAGCAAATCAATTCGGAGAGAGCAATAAAAACAGCATAAGCGAAAAAGTTTCACGGCTGTCGAGGCTCAGTGCGTGGGAGACGATGCTGGGAGGCTGTATATCTCGAGAAGGTGAACTGATTCAACCCCCCGCGAGATATACACCCGCCGCTTTGAAAATCCCCGCGCGAAGCTGTAGCTTGTTGATTGATTCCGTGAAAATTTTATATAAATATTTTTTATAATGTCCGTATACCTGTGTATTTATCTTTTATAAGATCTTCAATCTGCCCTTAGAACCTTATATCGATGTTTTTCTATATATAATACAAAAGGGTAAACATTAAATGCATGGCGAGATTAATCGTAGGGTACTAAAGTAATGGCAATAACAAATATCAAAAAAAAAATTAATGCAGTCATCGAGGATTTCTAATTTATAATATACTAAACTCTAGATTTTATGTATATATTCCTTTAAAAATCATATACCATAATCATAGACTAACAGCCGCGCAGTGGCCACTATCGGCCGTGCAGCTGCCAGTACAGCCGATAGCTAATTGCAGACACCAAGGGCCGCGTAGCGGCCACTTACGCCCGCGCGGATTGTTTAACTGATAGTCAAATATAAATATGCGAAATTGACATAGTTCTGTAAATTATAAGCATACATAAATGATTATTTGACAACTACATATTTCTAATCTTGAAGGCGACGATTAATTTTTGATATTTTTTCAGACGTGTTTAATCGGATGCATTCAATCAGTCCATAAATCTGTAGTTAAAATGAACAGCCGCGTAAAGTGTTTAAATTGACAACAAACATACAAGCATTTTCATTTATTATTCAGATACGTACCAGTTGCATAAATATTTATTCTTTAAATCAGAACACGCACCCCTATCTGTTAATTTATATTATACTAGCTGTGCCCGAAGCTTCGCCCGCGTGGAACTCAGTTTGAGACTAAGAGTATCAATGAAAAATCAATATAAACTAAACTTCTCGTCCAAACAATGTTGTGTAAAAGGCAATTTTTATCAACATAAAATTTTTCTGACGATAAGAAAATTTATTTTGATAAGAATTTAACATTCGGTACATACTTAAATTACTTCCGACAGATCAATATTAATTTTAAATATACATTTTATTCATATTTTATCAATTTGTGAATTAACCTTAACATATAGATATATGTCGTTGCGGACTTTTTTACACACTGTTTTGAGTTCTACAACTTCTCTATAAAGAACATTAATTTATCTCTTACTGTTAAGGCGGCATTCGTAAGAAACGCATTCGCTCGACCGTTTTTTCGTCGACTTTAGTTGTAAAAAAGGTCACCATGAAAATCTGTTTTATTTTAACTGGATATTATATAACCTATAACTACCCTGAAAGTTTATTCTAAATACTGGTGAAAGAATTTTTTTCAAAATCGGATGACTAGTTTCGGAGATTATCTCCAACATCCTAACTTACAAGCTTACAAATTTACAAACACACAAACCTCTTTATGTACATATTATGTATTAGTACAGAAGATGGTCTTAGAGAGTTAGCGCTGTACTACCAGCAGATCAAGTTACCGGCGTCTTAGCAATTGGACAATTATGTTTCAGGAAACATTCTCTAGATCCATATAGATAACTACGACGAGAGAGATTTCTCGAGACTGATTCATCTTGCCACTAATTTCTACTGTGCTTTGTACCATTCACAAACTCTTATTACTCACTCTCAACATTTTATTGTTAAGGGTTTACGCCACCGGGAGGGTAAAATTTTGGTAGAAATTGGGTGATTTTTTACTAAGAGGCGATAAATATTTAATCTTTTTTTGATTAGATGATTTTTGATAAAAAAATTGCCACATAATGTTTATTTCTGTGGTACTCCTCCTCCGTGACTAACATGCAAAAATTTTTACAACAAAATAATAGTTTAATATGTACCTCAATAAGTGCTGATAATAAAATTAAAAAATAATTATCTATTCTTAAAAAATTACCCAATTTCCACTTAAATCTAATTCACAGGATGGTGTAGCCCGTTTAACATATTTATCATTTTTTTAAATTGTGTGTATTAGTCTAACACATATAAACATTTTAACTTTAAATCGTTCTTGAATTTAGTTAGGTGAATGTCGTTTTAAGGTGACTTACTCATAAAACTCGTAAACTTTTCACGTCATATATTTATTCGAATGATACGACAAGGTTAAACTCTGAAGAAAATAGTAAGCTTTTAGGAATAAGTTTAAAAAAATACTTGTGTTTTTTATATAGGTACTTCGATATTTTACACCCTTTTATTGACCTCTATGTAAAAGCTAGGGGCGTACAGTGAGAACATTGAAGCATATATTTTGAACAAAAATTGATATAAAAGATTAATCTCATAATATTCCTATCACGATAATCACGATATCATTCAGATTATAAATATTTAATTTCGATATTTTTTATGCCTTTTGCCTATGCATGTATGCCGGCTCCCTCTGTTTATGCAAGTTATGTAAAATAACTTTATGGAAAAGGAGCAATCGGTTTTAGCCAGTTTTTATTTGAGCAAGATGGAGTAGTCGGATATGCAGTTCTCTCTGTGCCTCAGCTGATAAGGCCTGACGTCGCGGAACGGGGACACGACGTGCGTGGGCCGCTGAAGGTGTTTGTACATAGCTGATCGTGGTGTGTGATATCACGGTAAACAGCTGATGTTACGTAGGTGGTGTGGTCCGCGAAGCGTGGATGAGGATGATGGTAGATGTCGGCGATGTTGATAGTGCAGGTTCTGGAGGTTGTGTTGGAGGAACGTGGCCGTGAAAAGCTGACGAGTAACGCTACCACATGTCTTGAGACCCAGGGACGAACTGCCTTTGATATCTAAATGTATCGCTTATATATCCTACTTGCATCCAACGGTCATATATTTGGTTTTCTGCTGATTTACTATAAGATGCGTTTTAAAATGTTACAATACCTTAAAACAAATTCACAGAAAAAATAAAGAAAACGTCGTTTAATAGAATATATAATATTTTAATAGTGTAAAATTACACATTGCATAGAAAAATACAGTAACTATACTTACAGTTTTGAAAAAAATTAAGTTTGTAGTATGTGTATGGATCTTTAACCAAATTTATTTGTAACTCTCAGAACAAAGTTTAAGCACTAGATTAAAATGTAATAACGTTTGTATATTACATATATAGTTACTTATTCGTGCGCAAGGGAATGGAAGTGTATATCGGTAAGTGGGTAGGAGAAAACTTCTTATTTGCATCTTTATATCGTCAGTATATCTTCCAGCTCGCAGCATGCGATTACCATAGTTTATGCGGATTATTTCCTTTTCATTTAACATGGATTCTCGAGAGAGAGAATGGTCCCACTAACAACTTTTAAACGTTTTCAAAATAACATTGTAATAGTTCAGCAAGGGCAAGGAGTTAAGGGATGAAGGAGTAGGTCGTTCGCGAGAAGGGAAGATAGTGCCACGTATTACGGGGCTCCGAATCAGTTGAGGCGAAATGAAAAGTTTCCGAATTTATTAATTCGCGAAATGGGTTACGCTCGCCGTTTTGTTTATTTGAAAAGTTTGAGCCGTTTTGAAAATCCTCTTATGAATGCATCTTAAGTAGCTAATGTGTGTTTGGAAATTCCAACCCAATCCAACACGTACGTGAGCGCGCTCTACGCATTCAAAGAAGTCAAATAATTCTCAAAACTTTTTGAGTGATTAGCTCCAAGTGTTTATAAATTTAATGGTTAATACGATAAAGATATACAAAAGCCGTGTAGAGGATCCCAGAAATTTCAAGAAATATTCTATAATACAATTTGTGCGGCATTTGATTTTGATTGTAAAGAAAATATTTGGCGTCCCTAAATAAAAAGCTGATTAGCTTTAAAAGTGATCTATTTCATATCCTGCGTGGATGCTTAGGCGGTTCTTTAATAAGGTGATTAAGATTTCCATTTACATCCCATTCCTGTAAAGAATACTTTTTATCCTATAATCGTGAGAATCTTTTTTTTTTTCATCTGACAATATTTAATCATCAAGATAATAATTATCAAAGTAATATGAATATAAATGAGAATTTTCGAGAGATAGCTGTATTAAAAGCAATATAGGTGTCTCTGATATTCCTATATAGTATTGGTATAGTATTACTTAATATATTACTATAGTTATAATTATTAAAATGATTTCTAATACACTAAGCATCATGCCATTTCCACACGGAGAGTAGAGAGGGGAAAGAACGCCACACTTCTATGTCCTGCACATAACTCATCCCATTCTCTGAATTATTTCTCTACTCTGCTCCTGCATCTGTTTGGTCGTTCTAACAGGATCTTAGCTTTAGCCAGGATTATCTTTTACCATCTGTTTTTTAACTAAGATGTCAGGTATTTTACGGACGTCTTTAACTCTCGTGTTCTTTATCTTTGTTGCCATCATCTCATCATTAATTCATTCCACATGACTAAGATTCTTAGTGACCATTTCTCAATACCATTCACTATATTAAAATAAGTTTAAATTCTTATTTCATGATGAGCTCGACTTTATTTCCAATTTCAGTTTACTTCCAATATCCAGTTTACTTTACTTAATATTTTATCATAAAACTAAATGTTTACTTTACTCACGTTACTGTTGATACCTACCAGCATGTTGACGTTGATATTCAACAATGTTGCTTCCACCGACAAATTTTCATTATCTAATATTGAATTCGATATATAATTTGCTCATTCTCTGCACATAATTCTACAATTACACACGAGTATATTACCTTTACTCTTTTTGATTTCATTCTCAGCCATTCCGTTTCTATCAAACGTGTTTCCCAAGTACCTAAATGCTTTTCATTGCTCCAAATATTCTATACTACATCACTATTTGGCACTTCGAGTCATTCATCAAAAACTCATATCTGCAATAATCTACAATACATTTTCGCTCCTACATTCATAAAATCCAGTTCTTTCACACAATTATCCACTTATATATTGAACAGCTGTACTGTACTGTACTGTACTGATATCACATAGCCTTTTATCGTATCAAAAAATACTTTATTTAATTTTTTTAAATTGTTTCAGAATGTATAAATGTGTACGTATAAATAAATTGAATAATTTAAACGAATAAGTATAAATCACTATAAATGCATCATTCCCAAAAATATGAGCCTCACCGAGACACGGTCCCAGAATCTTTTATTGCCGATAGTACTTACTTTAATCGGTTAAGTTGTGTTTAATCTATAGATAAATGGCCAATCTTAAAATCACCAAATTTCATCTAAACTACGAGTACCTTTGCAATGTGAAAAACTATTTTTAATAAAATTATTTAATCACTTTTGCATACAAATCTCCATATTCCCTCTCTAATCACGAGGTTTTTTGGAGAGGTACAGCGATATAATATGTATTTTATAGTTTTAATAGACTAGAAATAATTGTAACAAAACTGTATGCAATATTAAATAAATAAATAAAAATATAATTGCAAATAGCTCTGCAGACATTAAAATAATATAAAAATTGATCATAAAAATAATTTTAAAGAAACCTAGAACACAACCATGTAGCGTATGTATATTTGTATTGTTTAATTTATAGTAATAAACTCATTTCAAATAAAGTTAGTGGAAAAAAAGTGTTTTAATTTACAAATATAATTATTTTGCTAGCTTACCGTAATAGACCTTAGGAGCTTATGTCACGATGAACGAAAGAGACAGAGAGTGTGTGAGAGAGAATGTGTTTATAAGGGTGCGCGCCCTAGACCGCGCGCTTTTTACTGTATCGAGACTCGACCTCCTTAGTCATCGTGTTATTGCCGTATCATTGTAACGCGAGACCCAAGATATCAAACTTACCATCACACGATTTTTCCATCGGGGTAGGCAGCGAAAATGGAGCGCCACACTTTTCTGCTCTGACACACAACTCTAACCTCATCCACATTCATGCATCTTCGTATGCAAGCTCGATAGTTTTTGAGGCTCCCAAAAGGACCTAACAGGAATTGGTGAACGTTGCATTGTGTAAAGTATAAAGTGATCACTTAAGCCAGCTCATATACGTCATAAGCCCTGGGCCACCCAAATTACTGTTCAAAGAATCAAGGTCCCAAAATTAAGGCTTTTCCCAAAATTAAAGCACTTATAAAACCAACTCAATATTACAAATACACGAAGAAACTGTTAATCAACCAAACACGCGTATAGTTCAAGATCAAAATAGACGTAGCAAAAGACCGCACATGATTGAAAAAAAAAATATCTAGATGCAGTAAAAGACCGCACATGATTGGAAAAAAAATATACATAGGAAATAAATATTTCAATAATCTACCAGCGAATATTAGAACCATACAACATTATGCAAAGTTCAAAAAGTGCGTAAAATCATTGAGCAATTGAGTGATGGGATTTGTGATATTAACCTTAACATGCTTATTTTTAAATATTGTAATATTAACTTAACAAACGTATCTTTAAATATTTATTTTTGTTATGTATCTTTGCATGTATGTGTTAATTTTATTAAAAAATACAGTTATCTATCAAACTTCTGACATTCTCCGGTCTCATACACAAGTTTATTCATTCATGGGACTAAAAATTTAAAAAAAAATCCATCAAAATTAAATAATGTGGATCATCTATATATGTAAAATATTATATAAACTTAAATAAAAAAATTGCAGGTTTATTGTCAGTTGACAATTTCTTCCAACCAACCACACAATTCATTTGTACAATTGAAATATATTTCGTGTGTAGAATGTTGGAGTTATGATTTATTTTCATTGCTTATGTTACGTTTTTTTTTTAATATTCCCATTAAGTGACGTTAAATTTTATTCCTTTTAACTCTTTAATAAGTGTTCGACCTTCTGACAAAATTTTCTAGCCCAGGTTAAAATCACCCCGCTGAAGTTGTTGGAAAGGGCCAAGTTTCTGCGTTGGATTCATGTTTTCATAACTTCATCACATTAAGGAGCCGCGGCGGACTTTTGTTTTCAAGGTCATATTGTTATTCAAGTTCGAACAGACTTCGGACTTTTATTTCGCAAAGTTTTTTAACTCGGCTGCAGGGACTATAAATAAGTTTCCTGGCTCGATAGCGGGAACTTCAGCCGACTACTGCTGGAGTTTCGAGCCACACACAATTGCCAAGTTGTACCAACTTGCTAATGGTATCCTAAAAAACTTCACCGAGCGAGGAGGATCCAACTCCTGGAGTTCAAGGTCCCCGCCGGTTTTGTTTAGTTTGACCGACTTAAAGTTTATCATCGATTTTCGAACTGAAAGTCATTTAAACGGCTAATGAACCGGCGAAGGGTGAAGGACCTGATCTAGGCGGTCGTGATTTCGTGACTGTCGCGACCAGATCTACCGTTTGGTATTGTCAATTTTTATGATTTTATGGAGTCCACACGAAGATGATATTTTATTAAAAGTAAAACATTACACAGATTGGGGGCGCGCCACTGGTCATAATAATGGGTCCAGCCGCCCTCATCCACCGCGTGCCAACCGTTTCGGCGAAAAGGCTACACAAATTTATTTATTATTCAACAAGTCACTTTTACAAGACACGACAGGAATTACCTGAAAAAATCAATTACCTGTATAATATTAAAGTATTAGCGGTCTACTTCAGATAATTTTAAATATGTTTATAGATTACTTTTCTATAGATCCACATTATATACACATTAATCTCTCGATGTTTATTTATAAAGATTTTAAACATTTTTAGGATTATTTATTACAAAACTAATTAAGTATTACGAAGTATTTACTTGACTCTCAATTTCTCTCTCTATTTCAATTTATATACGTAAAATACAATAAATATTTAAAATATTTTAAATTTTGATTTATAATATATTCATTGTATTTGTGAATATGTTCATATGGCCCTCGTAGCCCAGTGGGTATGACATTGGCCTTTCACGCCGAGGGTTCCGGGTTCGATTCCCGGTGAGGTCACAATTAATGTGATTTACTCAAGCCTGGGTGTTTTGTGATGTGTTTTGTTTCTGCAATTAGCCTTTTGGCCTGTTGAATAGTAAATATAAAACATGAAATAATAATATTTACAAATATTCTGATGATCTCAGAGATATTATTGAAGTATGATGAACAGATGAAAACCACATAATTTATTTCTGTAATTAATAACAATTAATTTACATAAAAAACTATATTATTTTATGCATCCCCAAAAGAGAGGGATTTTTAATTATCTTGGGTGGTCTAGGCATGATGGATATTAAAAATAAAACATTATGATATAGAAAACATCATAAAAAAACAAAATTATTCAATTTTGAATATATTCACAATTGAATTAAAAAACTTTCATAGGTTTTACAAAAGTATATAATTGATTATTATTTTATTATATATACAAAATTCAGCCTCATAGAGGCCATGTTTTCATAAGATGTTAAATTATCTTCTTATTTATTTTTTTGAGAAGTAGTTTATATAATCTTGGAGCAACGTTGAAACATATCTCTGACCAATTCCTATTAAAGTTTTTTTTATTAAATTCTCATTATTATTGCTGTGTCTTGTAATCATTGTGAATTTCAATTTTAATATCTTTAAAATAAATCAAAAAACATTTTTTTATATAAATTAGTTAAATTGAGTACAAGGAAATCACTGAGACCATGAATGGTTAGATAATGCCCATATAATTATATTTTGGACTGCTCAGCGTCTAGTAATTATTGTTAATTTAAATTTCTTTAAAATCATCCAATAAAACTCTTTTCTTATATCGAGAAATTAAATCGTGTACAAGGAAATCACGAGACCCGAGAATGTTTAGTCTTTAATATTAGTTTTTGATTACAATAATTCAGGTTCGATATAACTAGGACATTTTCCTTTCCATTGTAATATTGACTCTACTAGTAAACGGTGGATCGTTTGACGTGTTGGCAAATAATAGTTGTCTGGGAACAAAAAGTAGAAAATAAATATACCTTATTTATTATTTCTCAACGTATTTTCCATTTCTATTGGTTTTCTAGAACTTTTCCCATGTATAAGTAAATATTTATTCATTCTACGAGTACACGTGTACAATTATAGTGATGAAAAGTTGTGATGGTTTCAAAATCACAATTGCAGGAATGTAAGGTAAGTTTTTGTCGCTGTTTTCTTGTCCATTGTTTTACTCCAAGGAGGAGACTATAATCAATTTAAAAGCTACATCATTTAAACATACAAAGTAATGCAGAAGGCACTCAGTAA
The DNA here is from genome assembly GCA_016648135.1 of Agrypnia vestita. Taxonomy (NCBI): domain Eukaryota; kingdom Metazoa; phylum Arthropoda; class Insecta; order Trichoptera; family Phryganeidae; genus Agrypnia; species Agrypnia vestita. The sequence continues at coordinate 96,804 of JADDOH010001955.1, forward strand.
TAAATAACTCAAAACTCATAATATTTTTATATTAAGTATGTTCTAAGAACATAGCTACTGGATTTTGTCAACAGTGGGATTATTTCGTATAGGAACAAAGACTGTTTTTTGTTGAGGTGTGGATCGCCAATAACTGCAGATGCTGTCGAGTAAAATAAGTATTGCTGTTCCAGAGGTAGAAACAGGAATGAGATTCGCTGCTTTTAACCTCCACATTTATTTACTATCAAAATAGCTTGTGGCCTATCTTGAGTGGGTATTTACAGTATCTCCACTAAGCCGGTCTGGTGGTGGGTACATAATTGTACCCCTTCCACTTTTTCTATTTCAAACAAGATGAGAGGTTAGTAAGACTTCGGTACTGCACTGGAGTTGCCTGTGCACAAATAAATACAAATATATTAGGTTTAAAAAGCACATTTTAGGGCCGTCAATAAAATCTAGATTTCGCTTTTTTTGGGAATTTTCCCTCGATTTTGGGAATGCCGTGCACGGAGTTTAAATCCTGTATGGAACATATACATTAAAAAGAATATTGCTAATACTCCACATTAAAATACAGAGGTATCATTACCAGCTGCGAAACCTATGTATACTAACTTATTAATGAGAAAAGACTAGAGATGTCTCTAACATAGATCATTCAAAAATACGGAAGGTTCCTATAATTCGAACATAAATATAGAACTTTAACTTTAACTTTAGAATGATGGAATTGGTGAACTTTGCATTGTGTAGAGTGATCACTAAAGCCAGCTCATACAGACTGTACGCCCTGGGCCATCGTATAAAGACACTTCCATACAGGTTTTTCATATATAAAAAACTTCGTCTTCGTGAGATTTCTATATTTTATCTTAATTAACTCACAACTAATATAAAAGCACTTTTGTTAAGTAAGTGAATAATCAAACCTACTTGAATGTTGAATATCTTTAAAAATGATTTGTAATATAAAAGTAACTTAAAAGTTATGCATACATTTTAGGAAGATTTAAGTAGTGATTTTTTAAACGAATTTTGAGTAGCTTGGGCGTTTCATGCAGACTTTTAACATTAATTATTTTATAAAAAAATTTCAGCAGACAATAATTATATTTCAGGAGGCGATATAAAAAATTGGTTTGACTATTTTTGGTAAAAAATAGGAATAGTTACTGATTTTAAATGTGGTCTGCGGGACTAATTTAATTTATTACTATAAAATTTATTTATGTATTTATACCCTTAAGCAAAAAATATAATTCTGTTAACTAATATTATATACATTAAATAATGAAATATAGGTATCATCGTAAAAATTAACATTAATTATATTAAAATAAATAGCGTTATTAAGCAAGCAGTTATACAAAATTACAATTAGGAAATAAAATATCAACATCTACAGCAAAATCGACAGCAGGTTTCTCTTATATTAATACCTATAATCAAGCCTTAATGAAATAATATGTACAAATTCTCTCTGTCATTGTCAAGTCTATGTAGCAGGGGCAATGGTGAGTGCAGAAATCATCTATTGAACGTGTGGACGCCGGGACCCTGAGCGGACAATGTTGCCATCATCCTCTAAAATGTTTCCCCACTTGAAATAAATTCGCTTAGGGCACCTACTTAGTGAATCACCAGTCGCATCACTAGTGGGGGCCCAGCCGCGTGGAAACCGCGTAAGAACATCGCTAAAACCGCTTTGATACACTCCAACCCCCGTTTTCACTCATAATGTATTTATTTTACCGCTTTCGCCGCCCCGCTTGATTTATCCTCGCATTTTATTCCGTAGGTTATGCAAATAGGTGTGAATGGAGCCCGCCCCGGCTCTGCGATGCCATCTTTTGTATTCAAAATTCAGAGGACAAAACCGGGAAAAGTGCGGGAAAATGATGACGACCAAGATATGTTTTTTACTGCCGCTCGTTTTGCATGTAAGTCGCGTACGAAATTTTACGATATAAAGCGGTGTGGTAAATTTTCCAGTATAGTGGTGTGTTGACTTTACATAATAATTCATTTCCACCGCCGGCGGGGCCTGGCGGGCGATTTGGAGATCGACGAACGATCGTAAAACATTCAATTTGGGAGGACTTTGAATATTTCACGGGGAGGTTTGATTTGAATATCGCGCGCGTTCTGAATTCAAATTGGAGTCAATGAATTCGACATGTAGCCACACAGCTTTGGTTGTGTAAACGTTAAACGATTTTTAAATTATTTGATGCTGAAGCCATGGCACGCGAATAACAAGGCCATGAAGTACGGAAGATCTTGTCTTAGTTCTCACCATCCACCTACTCATCTAGATCTTCTTCGGCCCGCCGTTGTTCCCAGATAATCTTCTTTTCTAGACTGTGATTTGATGCAAAATTTGGACGAAAAATAGAAAGGATCTTTTGATCACTACTGTAATTGGAGATGCTAATGTTAATCCTTAGGGGGCCTCCCCGCGGGGTGTGCTGTTTTCATTTACATTCTAGTTGACATGTTTTTTTTTAATCCTTACCTGTAACATCATTACTTTTGTCTCTACCATGGTATATATCTGCCGGCAACGTTTTTCCGGACTGGCGAGTCCTCGTCGTTTGTGCTGTACAATTTTTTTTTTATTTTTCTCTCAGGGCAATGACTATTGTACTTTGCTTAATTTTATCTACAATTTTGTGCTCATATTCATTTCTTATATTTGGGTTTGTCTTCACATCATTTTCTTACGACTCATATTTTCTGATTTTATTTGTATATCCTCATATATGTGAATCACGTATCATATCTCATTCTATTTCTTGTATTGTTTACTACTGTTTACAGTGAAGCGGTTTCGTGTAGACGCCTCTCGGCGCCGCATGCACTCATATAGTTTAATTCGTATGGGAAGGTTGACCACTCTAGCATAAAAAAATGCTGAGCTGGGTGGCAAAAGTATAGGGCCGATATGGGAGCTATTGCTTATAAAGCGGCCCTGGGTGTATGGTGGGTTTCTCTTGACTGTAAATAGATATGTTATATTTTTTTGAAGAATTCACGCCTAGCAGTTCACGGGATACGTACCGTCAACGTAATACATATCACAACAACACATAAAATTAAAAATTAAAGATATCGATTTTATTTGTGATTTTACCACTCACTCGTTCCTAAAATACGTAGGCGCCTGCGATAAAAATCGCTTCGAAATATTTTTCGGATGGCCATCTAAAGTCTTCATTAAAATTTGATTAAAATAAATTATTCAAAAGTGCGATCCCGACGCGACTAATTTGTCACGGAGTGCGGGACGTCACCGGATTTCGGAATAGGGTCGTGACATTTTCTGAGATACATTATTAAAATTTTGCTACAATTAAAAACGATCGCCGGCCGTTCATTTATTTGCACCCTTTTTCCAGCGCAAATGAGAATACTTCACAAAGCGTTTTTATATCCCCTCCCCCGCGTCAACCCACGCCCCTTGTCGCCTGCCTTTTGTCAATCGATGAGGGAAGAAAATAATTATGCAAAAGATAGTACGGCATGTATAGATAATTTTTTGCCAAGTAAAGGACACCCTCGTAATGATCTTTTCAATTATTAATTTTTTTGCAGGTTGGCATCTGAGCGGGGCAATAATCACCTTAGAGATAAAAAAAAACACCTGTTGGCGGCAACCCCTCTTGGAAATGTCGAGAAAATCCCGAGTACCCCATTAAAGGTCGAAAAAAGATCAAGTGTTCCCTTTTGTGTTTGAAAGAGATTTATTTCAGTTTTATCCGAGAGAAAAAGATAAAATGAACTGCATATATGCCTAATATACCTATCGGCTTTCTTGCTTTAAATATTTTATTTTTATTATTATTTAAATAATAAATATTTTTTATTATATTAGAAAGTGATAGATATGACATTGTTAACCCGTCAAAAATGACGGTACTTTTACATGTCGGTTCCTGAGTAATAAGTATTTATTTATGTTATTACAAAAAAAAATTGTTTGAAATAAAAAAACTATAAAAAAGTTACGGACGTTACATTAAGTTACGGGGACAAAGAGAAAGACAGACAGACAGACGGACGGACGGACGGACGGAAGGACAGACAGACAATGAAATTATTGTAATTGGGATTAACCCCACTTTGGCCAAGCAGTGTCACAGTTACATCGTTCCCATTAAACTTGTTACATTTCCGTAAATACTTACAAAGAAAAATTAAAATTTTTGAATTCTATAATAAAACCGTCTAATAAAGTTGTGTTGGATGAAACTTGTTCCATGAACGTACAAAAAGACATTTTACATTAAATACTCAATGGTTAGAGGAAGTGATAAACTATTCTAAAACCAGGGAAACTTGTAAAAGCATTTTTTTTCATTTCAAGTCAAAATAAATTAATTCTTCACCGTAGCATGTGTTTATAAAGGGTATTTTTTATCACACTATGCTAAGGATTCTTCTTCTTCTTTCTGTGCCTTTTCGTTGGCGATCACGTGTGCGAAAATCTCTCTGTCCCGCGCTGCCCGGAACAAATCCTCCACCTGTCTCATCCCATCCCATTCTGATGTTGCGGAGCCAGGATATTTGCCTTCTACTGACTCTCCGTCTTCCTTTATCTTGCCTTCGAAACCTTAAACTTCGGCAGAGAATGATACAATGTTACGTATGGTCAGTTCTCTTATATGGCTGTGAAAGATGGGTTCTGACAGTTAATGTTCTGAATCGGTTGGAAGTTTGAAATGTGGATACACCGGACAATGCTTCGTACACCGTGGACCGATACGGTCAGCAACACGAAGGTGCTTCAGGGAGCTGGGACCAGTAGAGAGCTAATCGAGGAAGATTTGTTATTTGGCTCACGTGCTACGTGGGAAAAAATATCGCCTCCTCCGACTAATACTTGAGAGTAATATAGAAGGGTTAATAATGCAGTTTTAATATTGACTTATTAAACCACAAAAAAAATATTTTTGACCTTTATAGCGGTAAATTTGTGGTTGTACATAATTATTAAATTGAGAAAACTAACACGAGATAACAAGCTGGAGATGCTGGTAGAGACTGGAATGGTGGAAATCCAGAGAAGAAGAGGTTGATCTCTGACTCGATGGACTGACTGACTACTTTGTTGACACAACTATCCAAACTCGAGGCTGCAGAGAACACTGACAAAGAACATAGAACTGTTTGAAAAAAGTATATCAGCCCGGATGTGACGAGAAGAAGAAGAAGCATTTTCACAGGAAGATGGAATTGAAGCTGGATGATTCATAAAATGTATGTGACAGTTAAAATAGCTTAAGGCGATCGTCTAGCAGAATGAGGAAATTTCATAATTTTTTCTCGTATATTCTCTTGCGTTTTTTATCACATTTTTGTAAGGAAATATCTTATTTTAAAATTTATTCATCAGGTTACATATATTTTAAATACGAATATCTTATTAAAATGTCACAAACTAAATTATATAATTGATTAATAAATTATCAAACCTTCGATGTTTTAAAAAGGAAGAAAATTGCTCCACTTTGTGGGCCTTTTATGACTGAACGGCCTGTTGAGATGTCATTTTTATTCAATAATATTACAAAGTAGACGTTTATCTTAAATTTGATACAATTATTGCAAAATCTGTTAATACGTTTACATGCAATTTATGTTTTAAAAAATATTGTTTAAATACTGTGGGGTATCTTTTGTGGAATGTTAAGTATCATTGGATGAAATTGTTGCACTTGATGTCTATGTGTTCCGTGCCGAATTTGATATATAACGATATTTGGGGATTCGCGCAAACTTCGTAAGATGATCCCACTTCGAAGTTCGATTTTCCAGTTTCTGTTCCCACCACATCAGAAATATGAAAGCACATCAAAAGTTTGGGCAGACATTTAGATACATATGTGGGGCAAAATTTGGTGATGATGGACGATATTTCACAATAACGATGATTAATAAGATTTTAACAAAAATATCTGATTTTTTTACAAATAAAAATCAAAATTAATTTTTTTTATAAAAAATATTGGATAGGTATTTTAAGTGTTAATAAAATGTTAACATTAAATAATTTGAGTTATCATTTATTGAGCATAAACTTTTAACTCTCTTATTATTAACCATTAATTATTTTGATACGAAAGAATATTTTGGTCCCCATGGTTTCGTGTTGTACGATTTCCACTGTATTTATTATGCATTGGCATAATAAAATATTAAATTATTTCAAATTTCTTTATTAACATTGCTGCAAGCTGCAAGATGCAAGCGCTTAATTAAAAAAATCTACGGGTTTCGAGAATAATATTCCCTTCCTCAGAATGAATAGTATCAGTTATGTTGTTTGTTGGTATACCTTGTAAATTTGTGTATAATTTAATTTAAAACTACGAGTTTTAAAAAAATATTATTATTTGGAATTATGGGTAAGATGACTCGACAAATTATGGCGCAGCCAAACAATGTATACCTGCATAATATTACAGCGCAAATAATGTAATGAGAAAACAGAAATCAGTTATTGACAGTGTGAAATTAATAATTATTACCTGTTATGCAGCACATCGGTATTGCCTTTAATAACGAACCCCCGCAAGGTGTTCCCCTGCCGACCCCCGCGACACACGCCCCTCCCTTGACCCACCCTTTGACCCGAGGTCGTGTGGCCTCTGATTAGGGGGCGTGGGTGCCGCGGCGCCACGCCACGGCGTCCTTAACGCAGGGACGTAATTAGTAGACTTAGGATATTTAAATTGATTTTCATTCAAATTATTTGAAATAATTTTATTGGCAGGAATAAAAATTTGCTATATGTTTTAAATAATCACTATTATTCAAGTGGGATGAATCATTTGGAATACGGTTCATTTTATGTTCCATATTCCAAATGATTCATTATTGTTTCGATTGTTTGTTATTAATTATTGTTTGATTTTTATGATTATTTAAGCTCTAGAAAATCATTTGAGGTTGGTCTGGAATAATAAATAACTTCTTCTTCTTCTTATGGTGCCATCTCCTATCGGAGGTCGGCGATCAATCTGGTGATTACGATTTTATTTACCGCCGCACGGAACAACTTGTCGAGTTACACGTATACCAGTCCTTCAAGTAACGCAGCCATGAGATGCGGCGTTTTCCTACGATTCATTTACCACTTATTATCCCTTGGATGATGAGTTGGTTAAGGCTATATTTTGGTCATCTCATAATATGTCCGAGATACTCCAGCTTTCTGATAAATAACACCTATCAATAAAGGTAAAAAACGTGTTTTATTTTATGTATTTTTCTCTTAACAGGACAGCAATCCTTTAGGTTATTAATAGACCTTTATTCAGGCAGAATTATGTAATATATTTAAAAACGTGTGATTTACTTGTTAAAAAACTATCTTACATCAAATATATTATTGTAATATACTTTTAAAATTATTTAAAAAAAGAAACTTTTCAATATTTTTTTTACCAAGAACCGTAATAAGTCATTTATTTTACTGGGAATTTGCACTTATTATTTAATTATGCGTTCTACTACGTACATAACAATCGTTTTCATTTATTCGAAATTTTTTAATCTCGTCAAAATATTTGTTAACTAACTAAATTTAGTTCCTATTTTTCTGCCTTTAAAATATAGTTTTAGTTCTACCTTGTATTTCGAATCTAATGGAAAATTTTATTTTTACGTGAGGGTGTGATATGACAATTGGATATTCTCGGATAGATCTTTTTCATGTCATCATCATTTGTCAAAGATACATAACCAACTTGCAGCATGTGGATTAGTCGTGTACATACTGTATATAATAAATTACTCTTTGATACTTTTTGAGTTTACGCAGTCAAAAGAACCCCTTTTTACCCATACCCCCACTGTCTTCTATCTTGCAGAGAATGTGTCCGAAATATTAAGTTTTTCTTCATTTAATAGTTGTAATAAGTATTCTTAACTAACATCTTTGCTTCATTGGTAATGTGGTCAACCCAGGGGATCTTGAAAAAACAAAACAAATAACAAATAACCTTCGCTGTTCTGATCTGTCTTTTCCAGTTCGCTGTAAAAGGTAATATAATAAGAATAACCTCAGCTGGAATATTCTTGTCTTGGCTAATAGGTTTTGAATTCAACACTATCTTCGCTATAGGTATTGAACGTTACTTAAGGCCACCTTGAAAACTTGATAGTTTGGTTTAAATAATTATTTGTCTAATTCGTAATTTTAGCGTAAACGCCACACCCATTTTCATTATTAGTGCAAAATATAACAATAAAATATATTTTGTATTTGACTTCAATATACTTATATTTTAAAAATATAAATGCAGATAACAGATTCAATGGGCATAACACTGGCTAGATTTGCGATGAGGTCCAAATGTGTGATTTATTCGAGCCTGGGTATTTTTAGCGTAGTGGGTCTAGACACTGGCTTCCCACACCGAGGGTTCTGGGTTCGATTCCCGGTGAGGTCACAATTTTAATCTAAGTGATTTACTCAAGCCTGGGTGTTTTGTGATGTATTTCGCTTCTGTAATTGGGCCTCCTGGCCTGTTGAAGCGTATAAAAAAAACACTAATATGTTTCAATACAGCAATTAAACCTCGTGGTCTGTTAGAACGTTAAAAAAATTGGTAATTTAATATTTTATAATATATTTTATATTTACAGATTGCAAAATTATTTAAGCCGGTCCTCAATTTTCCCACTTACGTACAGAGAACAGTGTGTTAATAATTAAATAATATAAAGTGAGTTTTCAACGTACCAATTTAACATTGGATACCATTAATTTACATGTCACTGTACATTAAAAAGGGTAGCAGAAAATAACCATTTATTGTTTGTTCGCTCTCTGATCGGAATGCGATATATAAAATATATACATATATATACATGTATATATATATATAAATGGGCACACGGAAGGGTTGTGAATTATTAACGGGCAGGAAAATGCTGAATAATGCACTTGCAGCCCCGTGTTATATTAAATTACTTTTCCGAACCGTAAGTGACAAAGGGAATAAAAGCACTTCAACCGCAAGGCTGGAGTGATTTAAATCATTAATAATTATTGAAAGCAATCAAGGACGAGAATCACTACTAATGTTATGTGTGATGTAGGCGAGGTTCACAGATGAACCTAATTAAATTAATAATTTAAGTGGGTACATTATCCATATTAGAAAGTAAAAGTATAAACAGTTTAATTCCAGCGAGAGAATGTCCGTTAAAGCCGACAGTCCGCTACGACATAAAAAAGTTTAACGAAAGCGTAGGCTAATTTTTAAAATTATTGATTGATTTACCCGTTTTTACATTATATATATATGCATGAAATAAAATATTTATAAAATATACATGAAAAGTTATTGATTTCACAGAAAACTTTTTTATGTTTAATATATATTTTTTAATATTAGAAAATCAATAACAAAACATACGCTGTTAATTTAATTGTAAGAGAAAGTTGATTTAAATTGTTTAAATATAATTTTCACAAAAGCCATATGGACTGGAAATTTTATTCCGAAGCTAGATTTGAAAATTCGGGATATTTGTTAAATATTAATAATTCACAAAAAACAATACTCTCAAATTTTAGAAAATGGACTGGACTATTTAATTATTTACTGATTTATGATTGTTTATATAAATAGTAAAAAATGTTTTTTATTTTTTTGAAATTTAACAAGACAATGACAGAATACCGGTTAAAATAATAAAAAAAACAATACATACACCATTTGTCTTTTAAATGTACGAAATCTGTCAAAAATGTCTGCAATTTTTGTCCTAGGTATTCCCTCAGACAAAACTTCCTATAAACCGTATTCTTCTTTCAAATGCCAAGGAACATTCGTTTCTTTTCTTTCTGAAGGAATTTATAGGAAGGACATCCTGAAGTGTTCTTTGAGCGCTCAGTCTCTATCAAATATTCAGAGTCCTCAGAGGATGAGAGGTCACCTGCTCCGTAAGGAACTTATCTTAAGTACAGGGGCATCTAGTTTCGTCAGTTAGCTGCTTGCAACGGAATTATTTTGCTGTTGTGACAAAAGATTTTATGATTCAAGTAATCTTTGAAGCAATTATTCAAGTAAAATAAAAAATTATAATATTTTATTAATTATCATTTTATAAACAGATTTCTATTTTCATTTGCGAAACATGTTTTTGAATCGGTTAAAATGTTTAAATATCCAGCAACGAATTTGAAAAGAAATAATGATATGCAACGATAAATAAAATTAGAGTGTTTAAAGCAATATAGGATTACTATCTATTATTGCTCTTAAAACAATATAGAATTAAGATCTATTTTATAATATGAGCCTGGAATTAAAATAAAGAGCTACATTTGTGGTACTTGGAATAGGATTCATTAGAAATCGGTTAGATTTTATTCTTAATCTGATAATTTCTTCTAATATTGAAACAGAAATAAATAATATTGTTCATAAGATTTTTTAATGTCTCATTCGCATGTATAAAGAATAGTATTGAATAAAAATCTCAACATCTATCTGGAATACTTATGGTAAGTTATAGTACATTTGTGTAAATTTATGTTTTATATTAATAAGTTTAGATTATGAAATGATCGATTTTATTTAGATAAGTCCAATTCTGAGTCCACAAGCTTTGGAGCATCATGGGTTTAGATAGCGACTACGACTTAATTTCTGTGGCCTGTTTGCTCGTATTTTTCTTTTCATTTTCTTCTCCCAACAGCAGCATGCTAAAAATTTTCTCAGGTTTTCATGGCCGTTCAGAATCTTCTGTGTGTAGTTTTCTGGAATATTCTGCAATGTATATCTGACCTCTCTGGCCGACTTTTCGGATTCCATTGCAGAGTCCACCATCATGGCTGCAGTATGCTGTTGGAATTCTGTTTCAAAATGTTGGTTAGGTCTCGCCTGCAGCTTGTTCCCAGTCACCGTACTTAATATAAAACCAATCATGTGTACGTTTAGCTTTATGTGTTGCTATTGTTTTGATTAGGAAAACATTTAAAAATTACTATTTAGAATTCTATGCCCATTTGAGATAATTGTTAATCAATATTATTACGACTAAGTTCTTAACAGTTTTAATTGATCAATTCAACTGCTTTCGAAAATATTAAAGAAAATAAAATTCAAACATGAAGCGGCACATAAGATTCAACCGTTCATAGTTATGTGTGTTAAGTCCAAGAAAAAGTCCGATACAAGGGCAGACCGGTGTAGGGTGGACCTTCGGGGTAAGCGTGTAAATACATTGTTTGTCGAGGCCCGTCCGAGTGGCTCCACTATCGCTCATCTCTCCCGGAATAAATAATTTAGCTGTTATTTGCCGGCCTGCTCCCCTCCCCCCACATCCCCCACGCCATCCCTCGGTTCAGGAGTTCCCGCCATAAAAATGGGGGAGGAGAGTCGTTTCCCGCGAAAAGTTTACCCCAGTTTTTATTCCCCAGGTCCCCCGGTTTGTTTTGTTTCTGATTAGGCCGATCGATGAATGTTTTTTTAACGAATGCAATTTATATTGGAGATTTTGAGGCAGAGAGATCGTGACAAGACCCGCCTTCAAATGTTGTGCATATTTCATTGACTCGATTTAAAAACATTTGGAATTTGTTTTTTAAATATTTCCTTAAATAATCAATATTTTTTATTTTCATAAATAGGAATTCGTAAAACAATAGTATTCCACTAAAATTTAAATATACTATACGAGCACAGGTATGTTTAAAATTTCATATGCAAATTTTTTTTCGTTAAATTCTAACTAAGAATTACTTTTTACTTTATGGAACTTACTATTATATATTTGAAAATATTAAAGAAACCGGCTGAAAAGTAATTTTATCGTTAGTGTGGATAAGTATCAAAACCAAACACGGAACAAGAATCGCAACATGTATAACATATCAAATTGAAAATATGTCTGCTTGTCTATTTGATTGTAAAATTTTTCAGCTTATCAGGTTTTCTACTTTAGAACCATATTGAAGTATTTTAGATTTCAAGTACTTATCTAATACTAACTTATCGAATATCTTTATGCAACATGACATAACAATACCATTGAAATATACGCCGATAGGGAATTATACGTTAAACAATATTTTTATATGTATATTCTGAGAACACAATTACTGGATTTTTTCCACAGAGGAATAATTATTAATTAAGATAAATTATAGAACTCTCACAGAGACAAAGCTATTTATAAGGGAAACGTTTATTAAAGTCTTTGTAGATATAAAATATAGAGGTACCATTATCAGCCGAAAAAACTATGTAGTTCATGGGAAGGACAATAGATATCTCTAGCATGATTCATTCAAATATATGAAAGAAACTAATTTAGAATATATATACAACATTAAAAAAATTGAAAATGTGTGAAATTGTTGAATATTGCACTGCATAAAGTGATCATTTAAGCCGGATCACAAAGGACGTAAGCACTGAGCCACATTGTAAAGACTTAATAATTATATGTTTGCCTTATATACCATCTTATTATTTATATAATATTACAAAAAAAATTCTAAATCAGCTTGTTGGGTCCAATAAATATAATGTGTTGATTCGGGTGCGAAAAGAAAAATAAATCCTTACAACACTTGAAAATTAGAATATTTTGACCATAACATGAGTTATCCAGAGAAAATATCACATTTCATAACTTAGGGTAAAATTGCGAGAAAACTAAAATAGAGAACACCCGGGCTGAAGAAAATAATATGGTAATGGTTACATAAAATAAGAATGTACCTTTTTTATTGACGGGTTGTTTATAATTATTTTTAAAAGTATTCAATTTGTATCGATATTAGGATGATTGTAAAAGTAAACATACTATGTTTGTCAAAGAAAGTACCTATATACATAAAAATTACGATTTTCAGAGAGACAGTCTTAGGGGTTTGAGGGATGCGATATTAAAGAGACAGTTTTTACACCCCAATATCTTTGAAACATCTGGTATCGACTTTATTATTTCGAAACAAAGTGAAATCGTCGGCCTCGTGGAAGATAAAACTGCTTTACGATCTTTTAAGAACCCGTCTTGTGTTACGTAAAGGAGAATCATAAATCTCTACCCACGTTCATGACCCTTAGATTTTTACAAGTTCATATTTAATTAAAAATTGTACCCTACACCGCGATATTCACTTATCTTTAGAAAGGTTCAGAATTTAAGGGACGTTTAAAAATTAATCATAATTGATTTCCACTGTATATTTGATTTATTAATAGCTCAATTTTATTATTTTATTTGAAGATATGTGCATTGATCATATTATTTAATAAGAGTTATACTTTTTTTTTTTAACAATAAAGACATACCTACACAAACGGTAATACTTAGATATGAAGGTGTTTCTTAAACTATTTTTTGATATTATTATATTTTTACTCCTTATTCCACTTTATTTTGTTTCTAATTATTTTATACTTTTTTCATGTACAACGTGCGCACTTGTTTGTCAGAAAATAGATAAGTATTTTTATAGATACGCTGGATCAATGTCATATGTTAATACTATTGACCAGATGTATATTTCTTTATATATTCGGCTTAGTTGCGATCAAATATTTTAAGCAAATAATGCTTTAAATTACAAAATTTGAAAATCACTGCAAGTTCAAACATTTCTATCAAAATACCCTCTTAAAAAGAAATCTTATTTATCTGCTGACTGGTTACTGACTGGTGAATTCTTGGGTTTAATTTCATATTTCATAATACCACAGAAATACGAAGGTTTTTCCAGCTTTCCAAAAACACGGATCCGAAACATCTGCTCCCTACCAAAACCCATGAAATTTAATGTTATACTATAACAAAATTTATCAGATGTACCCATTATTACTTCCAGATCGGAAGCCTATGCTTTCAGGATAAAAAAAGATAATTTAATTATACTAACATATTAAGTTGTAGTCATGCTGAAATTAAATAACTTTAAAAAATAAAATAATAGAAATTATAATTCGTATAATTGCCTGCCCTGTATGGTAACTGTATACTTAAATAAAATAAATGAATCTCATTCCTAAATAAGTGAAATTGACCTTAATTTTTTGGCAAAGTTTTCTAGGATATATTGACGCGTGTCTTTACCCTTGCTGTATTTATCTTGAGGGTTGATATGCCGAAACACAAGGCAGAATCATATATTTTAAATTTAATAAGTCATTACTTGGGTTTAAATTTTTCAGGACCAGGACAGATAACAAGGTGAGGATTTATAAGGCCAGAATTTAGAGTCAATACTTAGATAATTTAAAGTTTAGATACGCCTTAAAAGCGTAATTTTCGGTACAAAATATTACTTTCAAGGCATGCCTTATCCTTTAAATTATCTAAGTATTGATTCTGAATTCAGGACTAAGTATAAACAGATAAATAATTTACAACAATGTGAGAAAATATCATTATGATTAATATACAGGTGTAACAGAGCTAGTCCACAATACTTTACAGGTAGATTCCTGCCTTGATTGTGAGTCAAAAATTTCCAAGCAACCGTGATCTAATATCAATAGTTAAGGAGATATGCGACATCAAAGTTTGCATTTTTTTTCAATATTTCAGACTTATTTTTTCCAAAACGTTGTAAAACGCAATAAAATAAAATCGATGTTCTCTACGTAAACTAAGAATTCTACGCAATTTTACAGGATTACAGCAATTTTATAGGAGATCCATTTGAAGTTAGGCTTTACTCGTATATAAAAGATGAGCGTATTTGTCCATTTTTACGTCAGTTTTTTTTCTCTGAAAAAAAAAGAAACATTTTTTCAAAATTTTGTACTTTTTGTAGCGAAGAGTATTGTGTATGTATTGGTATAAAAAATTCAAAAATGCCTTTTTGTAAGTGATTATTTAGGGACTGTTGAAATGATACATTACATACAAAATAACACTAAAATCTTTTTTTATTTATGAAGTTCAACGGGAAATATACAATATAAATATTTATTCATCATTGACAACAAACTACGTGGTGGTGAGCTAATGTAAAACCAGAAAATTCCCTCGAAGGCTCCTTAAATGTCGGATAGTAAATATCACTCATAGAGCACCACAAGCCACCAGTTGCGCCGACCACCGACCGCAATCAGATCGCTCAACAGGTAGGCGGCATCACGCGCAACACTTCCGCCCTCGTGTGCCTGCACTTCCGGCCGGCCCGCGCGGCTTCCGGCGGGAGGCAGCGGCCGCACATCAATCAGCCGGAAGCACTCCCGCCCGAGCAGCGTGCATCGGTTTGCCCCGAACGTGTTGACCGGTCGTCCGTTGTTGCCTTTGATAACCAAAAACATTTTCAAACACAAACGTGCTTTCAGATTTCTTCGATTTAAAAAATAGAAAATTATATTTAAAAAAAAAACAAGTTTTTATTATACTCCCTTTCTTTGTAAAATATAACAACAATTAAAGACGAATTAAAACATATAACATAACACTAAACCTACAGTAATTTAATATATTTCTAAAATGCCAGATGTTTTGAGCTTTGATTAGACACTTCATGCTTCGAAGATTAAATTCTAAAAATATTTGTCAGTCAATTTAGATGTATACCGACGGAGTTATTCTAATTTAATCAAACTTTTCTATTGATTCCAATTTGAAAAAACCAATAAAATTTCTAAAAATCCGAAATTATACTATAATTTTTAATTTTTTTTAACGAAAATTTGATAGATCTTCTTGATCGTTGCCACGAGTCTACTTGCCAAGTTTCAGCTCGATTGGATCAAGGGAAAATGGTTAAAAATTGATCCAAAGTTTTTTCGACGGCAAGCCGGCAAGCAAGGAGACGCCACGAGTTAAAAGAAAGGAAGTAAATATACAATAGAATTTCCGTCATACTAAGTTGTAAATTTCATCTTCCCGATATAGAACAATTCCACTGATTACAAATTTAAGATTTAAATTTCGGTCGCTTGACGTATTTATGTATTGAAACAACAAATATTTTATACGAACCGTACAAATGTGTTGAGATTCGATTTTCGTAGTTTCGCTTAAGTCATATCACAGCGTCATCAGGAGTGTGCCCTATCGCCGCGGGGGTTAAATACCTAGAAATTATTTATTGCGCGGTCGCAGATTGTAACGCATTGTGTGGAGAAATAATCATATTGAAATATATATACACACGCATTCTCTTGAAGACTCTGTGATACGACTCCATAAAATTCGAATTCCCTTTGTTTCAATACCTACATTTCAATGTTTTTAAAAAATTAACAAAATAAGTTATTGAATATATACGATATTATTGTATATACACGAGAACTATATGATAACTACTCATGTTCAACAACTGATGGCGCCACTAACACAAATTTTAATTATAATATATCATTATTTAACGCCATCTTTGAACGACCCCTATCAATTTCAGAGAGATTTATAAAGTAGTTTTGTTTTAGTAGCTGTAGAAAATGGGCAAGATTGTGTTTGTAATCCTGGAAAAAAAATCATTTCGGTTAATGATTCGATTTCTTTTTTTTGGATAGGAAGACGCGTGAGGAAATTGAAGTGAGTTGCGTGCCGTTTACAAGAGCCATGTAAATTTGATGACTACCATCAGATATGGGTTTGATGTATTCAAACATGGTCGAAACGAAACCTTTTTTGATGAAGCGGCCAGTTTCAGTAAGGTGACGACGAAGGATATGGTCAACAAATTCTTTGATATCATATTGGCAGACATCCGGGTGAAGATCAAAGAGATTAAGGATATTATGAACATCTGAATTGAACATACACAAAATATCTACAGAAAAGATTTCTGCCTTTTAGTTCAACTATTGAAATACTATTACTACTTCGCATAAAATTTGGCAATACGAGCACTTTTTGGACATGTCTAAGCGCAATCCGAGATAGTTTCAAAGAAGTTTCGTTACTGTTGACAAAACATAATTTAGGTAGATACCTAAAATGAAAACATCTTTTGGAAGAAGACAATTTAATTTCACTGCCCCGCTTGTTTTTAATAAGTTACCAAATGAAACAAAATAAATTACAATACACAAACCTTTTAAACACCGTATTACTAATTTTATAAAAATATCAGTTAGAATATATGCTAAAGAAGTGATTCGTCCTTGACTTCTGAATTGGCTAAATCTGCTTTATATAATTTCAAGTGTATATTTCTTATATACTATTTATTTTGTATCATCTTAAATTTATATTTTCTTTTCCTTCAGATTCATATATTCTTGTGTTTCTATCTGCTATTAATTGTCATCTTGCTATTATATTTATTTTTATTTTTCTATTTCTTTACTATTGTTATTTATTACTATTCTAAGTTACTATCGCATAACCCTTAAGTGAGAATAACTGTCACAGAACAGATTTTACCTAGTGTGGGGTTATTAGTAATTTATATTAAACAAATGTAAATAAACAATAAACAATAAGCAATAAACAATCATTACACGTAATTAATGAAAGAACCGCCAAAATAGTGGCGGACCTGCTCATATCATGTTCTATATTTTTGGGATTTGTGAGACATTATCTTCACCGACTATTGGGAGAAAGAAAGAACATTCAAGGAGCAGTATTGTGTTTATTGATGATGATGAAGAATTGATGAGAAAGCGGTTTCATTTGGCGGAGAAAAACGTGTTCTTACACCACGACAACGCATCAGTTCACTTATCCGCAAACTCCACAAATTGATCAAATTGCACTACGAATGGCTGTCTCATCTAATCTCTTATCCAGAATTGATACCACGCGATTTTTTTGTTTCCAAACATGACAATATGGCTTAGCGGTACCCGGTTCACTTCAAACGAAGAAGTGGATGACATAAATATTGGATGATATAAAGTTGTAATCTCTTTGGAGTAAGTGCGAAACTAGGGGCTATTTTGCCACGGATATCAAATATTTCTGGCCGACATTTAAAAACCCACTGCAGTGCTCTTCAAGCCCAGAAGAGCCTTCAAATAAAATAAATAAGAAATAAAAAAAATTACCAGATAGTTTTATTTTAATATTGACATTAGGCGTACACCCGTGAAAAATCACGGAACATATTAAGTATTATTATTATTTATTTATACAAAATAAAATAAAAAGTCTGTCAAACGTTGAATGTAGGAGGTGTAAATTAATGATCTGCGTCTGAACTAAGCCTATATAATGTGTAATACCTATATATAGAGTATATTTTTGATGTAATTTCGTATTTTAGTAGTGAATTCCAGAAAGTTATGGACTTGCAGGACAGACAGATAACGAAATTACTACATATAGATTATATATTTAAGTTTTCCTAGTTATGTCTTAATGGGTAGTAATAAACGGCAAAAAAATCCAATATCACGCCCACTACCACGATTTGTATGTTTTTTATTTAAATTTAAAGTCATATGTCTCTAAAAAACACAATATAATTAAGTCGGGGTAGCTTATTTCTATAGAAAAATATAAATTTGAGATATATAAATATATTTTAGTAAGAAGTTTATCTAAAGAAAGAGAACGATTTAGAGGTGCAGTAGTGATGGATAATATAATATTTACTCTAGGAAAGTCTAGAGTGGATAAAAGTGGAGTCCCCCCTTTCATTTGCAGAATGTTTCTAATCCCATAATTTAACAACTGTGGATCATCACTTACTACCTGCATCAGCTTTTGGAAAGTCAAACACCAAGTTACGGCGGGCAGCGCAGATCGGAGCTTTATTGTTAATTACGCATTAGTCCACCCGTGCATTTGGTCAGGTAGTCTTTACGGGGGGTGGCTTATGTTGATGACTGCTGAGGGTAGGATTTGGAGGGTAAGACCAGCCCTGCCGCTGACAGGGTGTAATTAACGCGGACACGTCGCGGCCGGTCTGGGCGCCCGATACGGGGACTTAGCGATGGCGGCGCGCGTTGCATGAGCTTGGAGAAGGATTCATCGAATAAATAATTTTCGGCTTCAATAATAGCAAAATTATCTTTGTGGTGATATTACTAACATAATTAATAAGTAATATTTGATTTCACCACTCGTTCGTCGCAAACACCGTTCTATAGTAATAGTAAATTTCAAAAAGTATATTAGTAATATGGATAAGGATGATATTTAAAAAAATCTGGAATATATAAATTGATTGTTAATGATTTTGTTTTTTAGCTGCGAATTTATTGTTTGGAAAAAGCGAAAACATATTGAGGCCCAGGGAGTTAGAATGTGATATAAAGCAACATTTATAAAAAGCTGACTTACCTCGGAGTTGAAAAAAAATTTTAGTCCGAAGATAAAGCGTAGCATATATCGCTATAATTACGCAACTATTTTATCGGGAAGCCTCGCCATTCTATTCTCTATGCAGATAGATAATAGAATGAATAGTTATTAGCAATAAATCGCCAGGACCTCAGTATCATGTTTGCGTATACTAAAGGACACACTAACGCACAAGCATCCTTAAATGTTTAATTTATTTAATTATAAAACATTAATCAGTGTTGATAAAAAAATTCAAAAAAATGTTATTCATTTTGGTTCTTTATTATAATACCCACTTTTTAATCGGTCGGAAGATTTCGAGATAAAACCTTTCTTGTGTTTCAGTAAATGTCGAAGCTGTGATCATTCCGCCAGCCTTATCACGTCGAGACGGGGAACCGTATTTTATTCGAAGATAAGGGCGTCGTTTCGGCGGGAATTTAAGACGCATTTTGGCGGGAAGGGAGCGACGTTGGCGCGATCCGCGGGAAATTAACGGAAATTAAAATAGCTTCCGATCGAACGCCGCCGGCTTTTCTGGCTAAATTAATCAGAGACATCCCTGGAGGTGCACCAAATTGCATGCCTTCTCCAATCGCTGCATTCTTTGGACGGTTTGTGATTAGATTTTAAAGTATTGAAAAAACTGGAAAATTCTCAAAAATATGTCATCCCATTGACTTTGATAGTTTACTGTTTTCTGACTTCAAATAATAATAGCTGTCTCTTATTTATTGGATGTATTTTCACTTTTTCAGATAAGGCGTGCTTTGTAGTACTTTAAGTATAAATTTTTATATAATTACGTACCCAAGAACCTTAATAACAAAAGTATCAAAAATAATATCTACTTTAGAGATAAAGAAGGGAATTATAATAAATAAATAATAAATAATAATTCACATCAATCGTGAATCATTATTTCCGCATCTAAAATTGAATAAAATCTAGATTGATATCTAGAACAATCGAAGTTTTAGTGTTCAAGACTTTATCAAGCCATATGAGTTTGTCAACTGAACTTCAGGAGGCGTTATTACATTTAATTTAATTTTCAATTGCGAAATTGCTGAAAAAATGTTTGTATTATACGTTGCATAGCAAAGGTCTAGTAATTTCTCGTTTATAAGGTAAACACATTTAAATGTTATTTTTTTCATTCTCGGTCATCTATGGTATTTAATTTTTTTATTTATTCACACAAAATATATTCAGTAGGTACATAATATGGCGATTTATCACTTAGACTAGGCCTATTCTAGGTAAACCGCCTCACATTTTAAAGTATTTTCTGCAGTTTATATACAAGAAAAAAGGAGTAAAAAAAAATAATAATGCAAGATAGACATTTTAAAAGACAACATAATAAAAAAAGCATAAATTAATATATGATAAAATCAAAAAGGTATGCAGTAAGAAATAAAGTTACAATGTAAATTAATTTAGACCAATTTGTTATATAGACACCGTAATAACTCTTCCTCGTGTTCTCTTATCCATTCATCCAGTTTTTTTTAAGAGACTTTGGTTATTCAGGGTGTCGGTCATATTCATGTGTGGATCGGGTTAATATTGTACCAAATCACTGTTTTTTTAACATCGGATGCGCACCCTTACTCTCCGATTAAAATTCGTTTCCCCACCGGTATTCGAAATTTTCTCGCTCTCGGTATTTATAGATAGGTAACTAAAATTAAACGCTTCCTTGACAATAAGGGTGGTAAATAGGTACATATTATTTCCTACAAATACGTACATATGTGCTCATTTAAAGATATGTAAAAAACTGTAATTTTTGTAGAGATGTACAGATAGAATCATAGTATTATTCCAAACATTATATACTGAATATATTCCTGCCAAAGTTGTTGATGTCAATTGATAATAAATTGTTAATTATTTTAATACTAATTATTGCACTAATTACGTCATCCGTCAGGGATTTATGGAGTTTGTTCGAAAGTGAGAGGAGAGCAAGTCCTTAAGAGTAATTTATGCAAAATTTGATCCAAGAAAAGAGAGGATAGTGTTGGGTGAATATATTTAATTGAGCCTCCTAAAAACTTGGAATGGATAACATTCATTATGAGGATTTATTTTTTGCATCTTAGTGACTTTGACAAATAAAAGTTTATTTTTATGTTTATATATCTTTGCGATGCCTGGAAGATGAAAGGTTGTAAGGTCAGAGCTAACTAACATATTTAAAGAATTATGTATTAAAAATATCCTTTCACGGTGGATAGTGCATTAATAAATGTTGGTATGCGGGATAGCAAATAACAGATAAAGAGAATAGGCTAAATGTTAAATAATTTTAATAATTACCTTAATTTTTTTTAATACGAGTTAATCCAATAAGCTGTAAATAGGCTTTTTCTTCTCTCATATCAATGGAACATTTTTCATGTGTGGTTAAAAAAAAAGTGTAATAATCAACCTCTAATTTACAAGAACATCTAGGACATTAATAATAATCCTATTAAGAAAAACATAAATAAAATGAAACTATGTAATAAGATTAGGTTACCTCCCCCCGGTGCGAAGCTGGCATTTGACTTCCCGAATTATGTATTCAAGCATCCCTCGGTGACACGTTTGACAAAGAGACGCCAGGTTGATCGATACCCCTGTGCAGGGGTGAGGGGTAAATATTTTTACCTTATCGTACGAGTGAAGTCACCCCTACGTGGCGTGCTCAGTTTCCGCCGTGGGGAACAACTGGATGGAAAATTATGATTCGAAGCAGTGATACCAATTGAACGATTGGTAAATTTGTAAACGGGAACGTGTGGGGTGGAATGCTTGGATACACGGACGACGAAAATATTTTTTTTTATTACCATGACTGTAAAAAAATATTGTATTTGATTTTGACTTGACTCTAATTTAATTTGACTTTGATTAGTTACTATTGAAATTGACCACGTAATGAAAACCTCGCAAGACTATACCATGACCTAATATCGATAGTAATGGTACATGGACATAAAATTTTACATTTTTTTTCAGTATTTCTGACTTATTTTTTATAAAACATTGGACTATCATTACAGTAACGTGTTTATTGGTCTTACGACCTATCATATGGCTGGCTTAAGGCTTCATTGATGACTTTACTAGCCCTATAAACTTTCATTATTAGACTATCGTTACAGTAATTTATATCGAATATGAAAAATCCATTTCCTTTAATAATAAAAACCATCCAATTCCCATTGGAATGTTTTCCAACTGGAATTTCTGCAGGATTTTTATCATTTTATTTAACTTGTATTAAAACGAATGAATTTTTCTTAATCGATATAAGTTGCTGTAATGATAGTTCGACATTTTGTAGAAAATAATTCTGAAACATGAAACACACAAAAAAATGCAATCTTTTATATTGCATAACTCCATAATTATTGAGATTAAGTCGTGGCTGCTTAAACATTTTCGACTCATACTCAAAGCATGAATATAGTCCTGCGAGGTTATTAATGTTTTCCAAATAACCCTGTATATACAATTAGACTGCTACTTACTGTATGTATGTAGTAGTGTACCTACACATGTCATAGTACTAGTTTAATTTTATTTATACTAATGATATTCCATGTATTGAGTTTTTATTGACAAAGCATAAAAATGAATATATGTACTAAAAAAATATCAAGAAATAATTTGGAGTCATTAGGAGAGTATTAAAATAACATTAAATAACTATTTATATATATTTGGTTATGATTTAACCATTGATGTTACGTGTTTCCTTGTTGAAAAAAAATTAATTTATTCAAATTTAAGTATGGCATACTGAAGTGTAATAAAAATTGATTTGTATCATAAGGATACATCACCGTCAGTGTAATGAAATCCTTTTCCAGGGAGTGTGTAAAATACCCGTGAAGGCTTGTTGTATCCTGAAAGCCAGCTGTCCATTTTCACGGCAACATGTGATACTGCAGTAATCCTCACTCAATGGGGAAAAGGCCTTTCCACATCCGGCCTAACAGCTGCTAGGAGGTTAGGAAGGTTTTTTCCCATAAAATTGTCAAAAAATGCAATATTTTAACAAATTTATATAATATCGTATTTAAACATAAATATTTCTGAAATAAATAACGTGTGAATTAATAATAAAGTATATTGATATTTTGTACTTTGAAATGTACCTACCATTTTATTTCATTCAATACTAGTGCAACCTTAGAGTAGCAATGTTTCATAAAAACACATGAAAATTATGGCAAAAGAATCTGAGCTATAAAATGAACAAAATAAAAACAGGCACATTCATCCATAAAAAACTAATAAATTAATCAAAAACATAAATCGAGATATATTATACACAGAGACAATTTTATTTATGTAGGAAATCAGGTATGGAAGTTTATAGTTCTAGTAAAGTGGTCACTTAAGCCTTAAGCCAGCCATATGATAGGTCGTAAGACCAATAAACACGCAAAACCTTTCATGCCTACTTTCCCGTATAAATAGCTCCATCTCTATGAGGCACTATAATAAATCTTGATTAATGAGATCGCTCTGAGGACAAAAATCCAGTAATTGTGTTTTTAAAAAAAATTAACATATTCGAAAGTATTGTGTTAAATGTAATTACTTTTTAATGTCATTCCCCTAATTATTTATGTATCTAGTGACTTCAACTCAGGATTAATAATACGTTATAATACAAATAAGATGTAAAGAATGAATCTATCATAAAAAAATTTAACCAAATATTTTTTCCTTGGATAGATTTTTTCTGTACTTGTCTTTCTAATAAATGAATCTACTTTTATTAAAACATTATCAAACTAGGTATCTTAAAAAATATGCAACTTTACAAAATGCACATTTTGTAAATATAAAAATTAAAAATATTCTTAAATATATAAAAAAGAGGATTTAGATGAATGGCGATCACCCAGTTAGCGGATAACTGCAGGGGGTGGACTGACATTGAAAAGTTGTTAGGAAAACACGAGTGAAAGGACACGACAAGTATGTAAGGAACCTTGGTGCAGACCCCTCAAGACATTATGGTAAATTCTGGGGTCGAAAAGAATTCCTAAAGTCCATCGAAAGGAGCTTCAAGAATTCTTCATAGAGGTGATCACACCCCAAAATCTTCAGGATATAAGGGAGAAAACTCACCGTGAAGGTAATCTCTCTGCATATATTTATTTTTCCAATAAATTTAAACTTATAAAATATTACGTAATTTATAATCTATTTATACACATAAACGTTATATAAAATATTTACAAAGTGAACTATTAATTTTGTCAGGAATTCTTTCGAATGTTTCTTATTTTTGTTGGTACTGTTATTAAAATTGTAAATAATTTGAAATTAACCTCACGTATGTGAAATTGTTTGAAAGAGAATCACAAGATTAGGGTCTAGGTGACATTTAGGAAATTCATAGTGTTCGAATAATCTAGGCTTCTTTGATTGCCAATCCATATTAAATTATCAGAAAGAAATTGCCGATTGCTTATTGCTGGGAGGGAATGTTTAAGTTGAAAACACCTGTAATTTACTGTAAAAAAAATTGACTATCTAAACAACACCAGCTAACGCAAAACAATATTCACATCTTAAAATTATTTAAACATCTAATATGCCTAGTGTTGAGGCGGTAACACGTGAGGACGTTTAATGGTCAAACAAAATAAACACAACGAAACAATGCGCGTCGTACGCATGACTTGCTCATACTAATTCAATTGTTTTTCTTAAATGGAAAGATATTTACGTACAGTTTGGAATATCAATGTTATGATAGAAATATATTTGACTTTTAGTTTACTTTTAATTCGGCTAGACCAGCGCATTCGGTATTGCTTTCTTAATCTTTTAGACAATGATAAACAAAAATACGAAAATAAAAGTAGAGATTTACAATAATTTATTTGCTCACAGAATATATTCGCCCATCATGTGCAGATCCGAATTGGAGTCAGTTTTCATTCGTTTTAGGGAGGAAGTGCAAAAGAGGCTTTGTCATGTCGGAGGTGGCTTTCACGGGGTAGTGATGTGTGACCGTACGGGGAAATCTCCACTGTCCTGAATTCATGGATCTGCAGGGATCTTGAGCTACGAGGGGCTGAAAGGTTTCATTACAATTGCACTATAAGCACTTAACATGTATTTTACTTGCCTGATGTACGACTGATTGAAATATTGGTGAAAAAATAAAACAGTTATCTCGTGCGAGCTAATGAAATACTCGTATGATACCTTTATTTCCTTTTTATGATCCTGGTAACGAAAAATAAGAATTTAATTAATATATATTATATAAATTTTTTTAGGCATACAATTTTCGACTTCTATACTCAAGTTAAGTTCGCGGAATTTATTTCCATTTTGAAACAATACATATTTGAAGTTGAAATAAATATGTATAGTTAAAAAGAGGATCATCTAAAGTCAGAGGATCATCTAAATTTCAGATAATTTATTATATGTGTATTAATATTTCGTTATACTTAACATTATTTGTATCTAATAAAGCGATTCAAAATTTATCTTATTATGAAACTGGCCTCTTTTAATTGTTTCTTTAGAATTTAGCCACCACGTATAAACTATTTTATGATTTAAAAAGATACTTACATATGCAGTCTCGTAATATATAATATACGTATACCTTATTCATAAATTTTAGAGAAAAGTTACCGTAAAATAAGTTCAACCAAGTTTCGTATATTAGAATTGTTATTTGTATGAAATAAAAAAAATGTAATCTTCATTCACTTAATAGTATAATCAAATTTGTCATAAAATACTTAACCCCAGATCAAACGGTTATTACGAGTATACCTCGCATCGTGCAATTAATCCAATCATCAACGATTTGACAATAAAGGATTGTCGTCTGTACTCTGGTGAAGATTACATCACATCATACATCGCAATTGAGACAATAACCATGCAGAGGTCAGGGGATATTGGGGCTCGAAGCCCTGGGGGCTACTGTGGGTCATCAAAAACAAATCAAACGGGGATTTGATACGGTTTTATTGCACGACCGTGGAGCGATTATTTGTTGTGGGAATACAGAATACAGCCTGCAAATAAACCGTCTACTGAAACTCCCTACCCTACCCATATATAAGACATAAAATGTCTCTTATTTAGAGATGATTTATCAAGTATTTTCATAAAAAAATAATGCGTTTAGTAAATAATTATAATAATTAAGCAGTATTATAAGCATTGTAAAAGATTAAATAAAATAAAAGACTAATAAGCACATACAAAATTAACACTTTATGCCAAATACATAAAGATTATTTATAAACAAATCCTACCCCATAGACTCTAAAAGTAATAGATTTAAAACAATGGGACAAATAAAAATACCAAGTTTAAGAACCACCACGGCACATCATCACTATACACTCTATGCCAAATACATAAAGATTATTTATAAACAAATCCCACCCCATAGACTCCAAAAGTAATAGATTTAATACAATGGGACAAATAAAAATACCAAGTTTAAGAACCACCACGGCACATCATCACTATACATACATACTTAGGAGTATGGTATAATGAATTGTTATCACAAAACAAATTTCAAGAATTTTTTTTAATATACGAGTAAACAAAAAAAAATAAAATCTTTGAATTTGGACAGCGATTTATGTATTGTAACATTACCTATATACTTTTTAAACAATAAAAACTTATATTTATAATTTAGCTTACAATACAAGTAAAAATAATTTCGTATGTGTACAAAGATATACCTTATGTATTATTTTATATTACATATATACCAACGATGTATTACAGCATACCAATATGCATTTAACAGATGACAATACTCCTCCCATGAACTTGAGTTTGTAATTAATTATTATGAGCTATTATTTCATAATATAGTAAGTATTATAAAATATTTAAAATGTAATAACATAAGTATAATTTATTTTATAAAATGATTGTATGTACCTATACAAATAAAAAAATAATTTAGTAAAAGTCCATAGTCACCACAAAGTGCCATCCGCAACATTTTTACTGTAGTTTATTCTACTGGGCACGCGCCTGCCTCATGTAATCTTCTTTTTACTAAATTTATTAAGTGGAATTGAATATTGATGAACGTAGAAACAGTTTTTACGTGTTTTAGAACACAAATTTTAGAAAAAAAATTTTAAATGTCATAAGGAGTTTACTGTCTATAAATATCTGATATATATTTATAATATACTTATAAAGTAATACTAGAGAAGCATTTGTCTAAAAATGAATGATTGCAGATTGAGGAGAAAAAGAAAATGATGATTTTTTGCTCAAAAATATTAATTTTGTCTCACTAAAGCCGAAAACAATATATGGGAAGGTGGTCTGAGACGGCATAGTGGCTGAGATGGCATAGTCGGTGTATCTCCACAATTTGCCGTCCAGTGGCGTCTCCATCTACACGGGTAGATCACCAATGCAAACATGTCGCGACGTGCCCGTTGCCAGTGCGCGAGAACTATCCAGGTGGACACCGCGCTGCATTTCGTAAAATTGCTTCGCGTAAATTTATTTTTTCATAAAAGATTAACCAAAATTACAAGTATTCTAGATGAGATATCAGGTAAGTTTGATTGTATTTTTAGGGCTAAGTATAATGATTACGGTTTACTTAAATTAGAGTTATGTAGCTTTCATATTAATGGAAGTGCAATGTTTTTTCTAGGTTATGTGCCAACAGGGTAGGATGGCATAGGGGGTATGCCATCTCACCCAGCAAATGATGTGGGAAGTTTTAATAAATCATTAAGTAAATAAAGCAGTAACTAGTACTACTTACGAGTTTATTGTGTAAAATAGTTGATTTTCTGCGATAATAATCAGGTGGAAATTAACCTTTTTTATTTAAGAATGGCATCATACATTATACAAATAAATTATGGTAAGAAGGGTAAGTTCGGAATGTTGAATGCATCTTCAGAAATAGCACAACTGAAAGCTATTGTCGCTGAGAAAAAAAGCTGCAAATTTGAGGAAATCTGCTCGACAAGTTAAAAAATGTTGTGTTGGCAGCTTCTACGAAGAAGAATCATTATGTCTGATGATGAAAACACATCTTGCATTTATTGCATGGAGTCTTGGAGTCATTCTTGCTCCAGGGAATGGTGGCTTCAATGCCAAGTCTGCCGTCAATGGTGCCACGCGGAATGCATCGGATTACCGAAAACAGCAAAACGCGTCATTTGTGATATTTTTAAGTAACCCTTACCTACAAATATTATAAATAACACATTTTGCTTGCTTTACCATCTACCTGGGTGCATATAGTGGGTATTACTCAATGTATGCCATCTTACCCTTATGAGATGTGCATTTTTTTATGATTTATGAAACATTTGTATTTTTGATTATTTTTAAAAGAAAATATGGTTTATGTTAAACGTTAAGATTGTTTATTTGCTAATACTAAACTCTTATTTAATACAGAATGGCTATTTATTTAAATTTAATAACGTGTTTTTTCAAAATCAATCTTTCCAAAATCTATGCCATCTCAGACCACCTTCCCCTATATATGAATTTTTTTTAAATAATTTACTGGCGTGTCATCCAGTAAAAGGGTGTTATTGCCAATCACTAATCAAATAACAAATACATACAAATTCATATACGCACGCACACATAAGTTTATTTACATACTCGTATGCATGCTCGCATATATCAATTACTGCAAGTGGATAATTTACGACTGAAAACAATTAACTTTTAAGAAATTTATCAAAACTTTTAAAACTGGATATTTGTCGGGAAAATAATTTTGAGCTCTGCTAGATTCAGAAGGAGAGATTGGGTGCCGACACTTATCGGGCAGTTAAAAAATATGTGGTCATCTTCATCACACATACGATAATTTATAAAATAAAAATTCGTCTTTACTCGATGGTGTCAAATAATATTTTAATAAACTGAACGTTTTACTTGTAAAGAATAAACATGTTTGTAGAGATCACAGTGAAAGGCTGACAAGAAATCCATTCCAACGTAGCCAGGGGACTGTTTGCGGTTGTCAATTACCATGATTAGAGGCGCGTCTTACCCGGTACACACAGTGGCTCGCGCCTCCCCCAAAGGGCAGGACAATGAAGGGAAGAGAAAATAAAGTTGAAGGGCCGCGATGAGCGTCATCCCGATTTTTTAGACTGCGCTTTACACTTGACGGGAAACGGGGGCTATTGAGATGTCTGACGCAGTGACGTAGGGTAAATTGTAAAAATTTAATATTTTTTTCAATGAAGACTGAATATCGGCTGAATAAGAACTGGTGAAATATTGATATGTGCACGGGCAACAATGAATCATATTAAAACTATTGGATCCATTACATGGGTTTTAGACACCTAAAAATAGATAATTTAATTAATATAAATTATTATTTGCAGAATAATAAACCCGAAATTGAGTTTTGGGAACTTTAGCCGTTGCATTGGAGTAAAAAAGTGCTAAAGTCCCAATTGGAAACAGAAGCAGATCATTCCAAACTTGCCGTGTCGTTGATATTACAATGACGGCAGGAATCAGCTGGATGCGGAAGACAGGGGATAGTAGTGGTCTTACAGAATAATAATTATAATATAACTTTAAAAAATTTCGACTACCGTCCACACACGGTTAATTAATATCTATCAATTATTATAATACAGGTATCATATTAATTTGTTAACATTAGATTTATCTCATCACGAGGAATATATACCACAATTTTATCGTTTAAATGTTAAATAACATATATTAAGTACGTATATAATTTTAAAAAACATGTTTGCAAATGAAAGCGATTCAGCTCGGCTCTTGTTAGCTATTTTTCAAACGCTGGAATACAGAATAAATAAATAAAACTTTGAACTTTTCAAAGCAAGAAAACACTTTGTGGCTTGACATTATAAGAAATTTAAGAAAAAATTACATACTATGTTTTAAACCACTTAATTGCTATATATGTTTGTCAACTAGTTTCGGTTGGACTCAACCTTCTTCAGGACAATTACAATATAGACTGTATCAGTCTATATTGTAATTGTCCTGAAGAAGGTTGAGTCCAACCGAAACTAGTTGACAAACATATATAGCAATTAAGTGGTTTAAAACATAGTATGTAATTTTTTCTTAAATTTCTTTAATAAAACTTTGTCTCTTTTAATGAACAAAATTTGCTTATTTTATTCCTAACGTTGTACATTCCCGACTGATTTGAAGATTTGAGAAATGTATTCAATTTCAAAAATGTCGTCTGAAAGAGTCGTGAAAATTTTTTTTGTTTCTAAATATAAAATAAGGGTACGCGCGCACTAGGATTTTTTAGCCGCGCGGCGAAAAAACGCTGCGGCATTATGTCGCACCGCAGTGTTGTAACAAAGAGTTTTGAATCTTACTGAGCGAAATATCTGTGAAATGTTACAACTCGCTTGCGGCGCAGCGGTCAGCGGCAAAAAAAGCATATTTTTAGTCTTGACCGCACGCGCTACGCGTTGTTTCGCTGTTACCTTATAATATTTTATGTGAAAGAACAATGGCTACAAGCAATAATTCTGATGATCTGGATCAAGATTGTAATATTGAAATGCTAATTATGAAAGTTGAGAGAAGACCACCATTGTATGATATTACTTCAAAAGAATATAGTGATAGAAACATTAAACATTTCTGACTGGAGTATTTTTATATGTAATAGAAGGTCCAACTAGTTTTGAAAGTTCATAATTCATTCTTTATTCATTCGATAATATTGGAAGAATTTTTTGGGGTAATCGTTAAGTTCACCAAATATTTTATAGAACTGCCCGTTGTTCAATTAGAGAATGTACCCAGAACCGTTTCTTTTTTTGCGAGAGTGGAAATACAAGCTATTTCTACTAAATACATGTTCAAACTGATCAGCGGCATTATGCCGTAGTGCGCGCGCCTGCTGTTTTCGCCGCGCGTCAAAATGTCGCAGGTTTTTTCGCCGCGCGGCGAAAAAACGCTAGTGCGTGCGTATCCTAAGATTCATGATTTCTGTACATTCCAAAAAAATATTTTTAATTATTAAATATAATATTATACAAAAGTATATTTGACTCTAGTTATTGAGTAAAAATATTAAGAAGCTTTAAGGAAAATTCTATATTCACTTAAAATGAAACAAATAATTAGCTAAAATATTTACAAAAAAATATTTAGAATAAATTATTAATTTAATATTTGCTAAATTTATCAAATAAAACACCGAATAATCGCAAAAAAGAAATAATTTATATTTACGATATTATTATATTTTATCTGCTCCACTGTATTCGGTATCCTCGGCTGGAGTACTTGACTGTCGAGATCCTCTCACCATGCTTGCACACTTTAAAGGATTTTCCTTCCCAGGAAGAGGGATATTTTTCACAAAGATTTTTCGTAAAACGATCCCTCAGGACTTCGGGGCGATGATGCCTTTACTGCGCTACTGTTTGCTCTGCCATAAAACGCAAAGAGGCTAAGCAATCAACTGTAATAAGACTTATACCGCCACTTGTGAGACTTGTCACATTCAATAAATATTTTCTTTTTAAAGCAAAATTTTCTGTCTTTAAATTATTTATATACAGCACGCAATTTCGGGTTATAAATGAATTATAATTATCAAAAAAATAAAACCTTGGTTATAAATTTATACACATAAGACATGTTTAGAATGCACTCAATTCGCCGGACTGAGATTGGTAAATAAATTAACAATATGTTTAGTGTATGGAATATTATATCAAATTTTATTTACTCCAGAATAAAGCAGCACTATAGCTGAAGTGTCCACTCTTTTCCTTTTTATAAAATTGAAGTAAAATATCTGGAGGGTTTTTTGTTAGAATTTTTTATTAGCATTATTTATATGTATGTTTTGAGAAAGCAATTACTGGATTTATCCACTGTGGGATTATTATTTAACTAAGATGAATTATAGAATCTCATAGAGACGAAGCTATTTATATGAGAAAAATGGATGGAAGTCTTTTGTACACAACGCAACGTTCACCAATTCCATTCTAAGAAAATCCACACATCAAGTTTTTTAAAGGTTGTAAGTTATAATATAATATGTTCCAAATAGAAATCATCCGTTTATTTCAAGGGACTATGCTAGTGACACTTGTTGTCTCTTGTAATGAAACAGTATACATAGATTTTGTAGCTGGTAATGATAATTCTGTATTTTAATGTTGAGTATTAAGCAATATTCTATTTTATAATATTATATTGTTCAAAATTATTCAACATATAGCTTTTCAATGTCTAAAATATGCCTGAAAATCAATATTTTCAATTTTTTTACAGACCAGTTATTATTAACAATATTTTTATACGTTTTTTCTGAATTTTTTACCTTTTCAATTAATGTATTGTTATATTACACGTAATATTTTTATTACAATAATGTATGTAGTGTGTAAAAGTGATGATACGACCAGAGCTTATACACTTGTGGTAGTAGAATGGAATGGTAGTACGTGGTCTACTCAAGAATATCGTAGTCTATAAGTGATCGGAGAAAAACAACATAGATATTTCATTTTTCTAAGAAAGTAGATGATATTTTTTCTGTCTCGAACAAACGTTCAGCTGGAAAAGTCGCTTGTCAGTCACGGAGGAGTTCATCATATACCCTTAATAAGTGCCGATAAAAAATTAATCACTTCCTTGTAAAAAATCGTCCAAATTCTACCAAAAATTTCTCTCCCAGCGCGGTGTAACCCCTTTATATATTAATTGTATTTCATGAAGTAGGAAGTGCTATAGAATAACACCATTATTTAGTTATCGTCTACATGTTACAATAACTGAATTAAATGAAAGACTTCACGCGTTCGCAAGCCTTCCCTCGCAATTCAATAAATGCGAGTAGGTACATAGCTACCCCCATTCACAGTGGTAGATGGATATGATGTTCGTGGGTCCCATTCACGTGGAAACACCTGTCACCTTTAGCAGCTTTGGCAAATAATGCCGACATGATACGGCCGTCGGGGAAGGGGTATTGTCTGACGTTGGCTGCGTTAATATTTAAAGACGAGAGTGACGTGCGCGCAGAATGTAGCTGTCAAACGGGGGGTGATTGTGACAATGTGACGATTGGGCTTTTGATAGCGCTGAAATGTACAAACGAGTGAGTGGAAAATGCGTCGAGTGAAAATATCTCCCGAAGCATTTTCCACTCTTCGGCTTGATAGCCATTTCAAATTTGTTCGGCACCAAGGCGTCAAATATCTCTCTAATTGTAAGACATACAAAAAAATGGTTTCGTGTACTTAAGTACGCTTTTCACAAGTCATAAAAAAAGTTTTTTGGCTTACATAAATAAAACACGTACTGTATTGTACACCTTGTGTTGGGATGAAGTTGGACATAAGCTATGGACCAACTTAAGATAAGCCTATAGCACAAAGTAGAATTGCTGTCAATGATATTTCTGCATCGAAGTATAAAAAATCTAAAATACACGTTAAATATAGTACCTACTCGCATATCGAATTGTCCTTTGCTTGTATAAAAAAGAGAAAATGAAACATTAAGCACACAATTTAATCAAAATAATATCACATTTTGAATTTGATCAAAATAATATTGTGAAAACTACATCAGCAACAGAAAACAAATTAAAAACAACAGAACCCCGAGAGTACACAATTTTCATAACAGCATTTTCAAACAAAGTGTCGTTATTTATAAGAATTGCTTTTTAGCCGCCATCTTAGCTTTTGATTTAATACCGTGACTTTATGGTATTATAAATTACATTGCACGATGCGCGCGCATTTCGTTGCATCCTAAAATTTCACAGTAATTTAACATAATTTTTTTAATATTTTAATGTTAATAAATCAACTTTTTATTTTTAAACGATATTGTGTTTCTAGAATACAGATATATATTTTTAAATCTTTTTATAATTTACTTATTGAGTAGTTCAAATGATTTGGCTCCAGATACCACGAATAAAAGGAAAGGAAAGAGGGGCATGTAAGAAGAGTAGATGAGTTTCGTAAAATGCACTAAGCCCTCGCAAGCCAACATGGTCGTGATCGAAGGGGTGGATAATGTCAAAACGAGCGCCCAGCAGAATGGACTATGAAAGGGGTTTGGATCAACTTCTCCGCAGCCGATTGCTTGACAGCCGTTTGCCCGACTGTCCGACGACCAATTTCCCGACATCTTATAGCTCGACAGCCGTTTGCCCGACTATCCGACAGACCAACTGCCCGACAGCCGTTTGCCCGACTGTCCTACAGGCTAATACCTAACAGCCGATTGCTCGACAGCCGTTTGCCGACTGCCCGAAAGCCAATACATATTCCCGACATGTTTTTGCAAGAATATGCATAAACCCTTCACTTATAAAAAATATCAAACTGATCAATTTAAAACTTGGGAAATATTTTTTCTTGTTGGTTACCTAAAAATATTTTATTTCATACCAATCCTAGAAATTTTTTCGAATATTAAATTAAATTTAGATGTTACTCCTTTTTACAAGCTTTTATTTAACTCTCTTTTCTGTTTGTGGTGGAATCTTGAAATTAAATTTTCACCAATTTCCCCAATACCAGGTGCTCTGAAACTTTCAACATTTACGTAAAGTGGGTGACTATATATTATTGAATCATTTTTGACATGATTTGGTCATTATTTCGATTAAAATGAATAATTTTCCATTTTTATTAAGCGCTTAACCGCAAAGTTTAGCATTTAAATTTGGATACTGCATTGGTGATGTTAAAAAATTGATTATGTATGTATGCAAAAAAAATCGTGAAAAAGCAGGTCTTAAATTTTTTTTGATCTATTTGTTGATTGTGTTTTTTTTATAATTTATCAACCGTCTATATTTCTACATTACTTTCTGATAGATACGTGGTTAAATTTCGATTGATTATATTGATTATCGTGCTTGTTAGCTAGCAACCGCACTGTTATGCTAGCACAGTAGAGCGCTTTTGTTCCGCAGGCCCTGATGTGTTGATCGTCCGCATCACACATGCAGACCTGTTGCTCGGAGATAACCTCCCCTGATGAGCCGGGGATGGGACGGCGCTAATAAACAGCCCCGCCGAGCAGGGGCCCTCGCAACCCCATTAATTCACTGCAAATCAATTGCTGTCGAGGAGTAAACACCGGAGCCTATCGTTGTTCAGCTGTTCTGGTAATTGAAAGCCAATGAGCTGGCAGTCAATTGGTGGCATTTATGTGGCGCGGGGTGATTGATGAATCAACGAATGGAAACTATCAAACAGTGCACTCGTCTATTAAGGACAACTTGAAGAAGGTTTGTAGTATTTCCATGTTCATGGAGGAGATTTTTGACTAGAGGCAATATATTAGATTGAGTAATCTTCATATTAAATTTAGACATTACATATAAACATTGAATAATCTTCATTGGAAGCCTGGAGAGATATCATAGAGATTAAATAATCTTCAGTGGCAGAGGTTTTAGACGTGAGCGAAACAAATAAATATCGGACTAGCATAGATGAATTATCATCAGTTATCAGTGAGTGTTTGTTGATGACAATTGACTATGATTTAAAAAAGTGCACTTTTTAGTTGGTTTATTTATTTAAAAAGGTAATATGTACTATTGTACATCGTTAACCAAATTCTAATTCGACTATTATATTGTACTACCTACCGTACGGTATGTGATTTCTACATCCGTACACCTCTAGTTTATTTGACTGCTTTGGAGACAACGTTTGGCTTTTGTGGTAATTTTTTTACCATTGATGTTCCGTTCATCAGGTAATGTTAAGGATTAAATAGGGTTAATGAATTATATTGATAAGTAAGGGTGCATTAAAAACTAATTTCATTTACAAATTTAGATAATCGTATAACTAATGGAAG
This sequence comes from Agrypnia vestita, assembly GCA_016648135.1. NCBI lineage: Eukaryota > Metazoa > Arthropoda > Insecta > Trichoptera > Phryganeidae > Agrypnia > Agrypnia vestita. The sequence goes on from JADDOH010001955.1 coordinate 132,915, forward strand.
AAGGACGCATTCTCATAAGCTGTAGGAATTTTTGTACATCACACATTTCTGCTATACCTAGCAATCCGCCTCACATCAATTTTAACTTGTACACATTATACATCAGTTCATATTATTATTTTAATTTACATACATTTAATTAAACTTTTTTGTATAGTTTTCTGGGATATTCTGCCGTGTATATGTGACCTCTCTGGCCAACGTTTCGGATCCCAAACGTCGACCAGAGAGGTCACATGTACATGGCAGAATATCCCAGCAAACAATACACAGAAGATTCTGAACGGCCGTGAAAACCTAAGGACATTTTTAAATTAAACTTTCTCTGGAAACTACAGTAGTAACAGAATAACTAAAGTGGTGTGTATAACAATGTTTAATTAAGTGTAAAATCAAATATTCATATTGCATCAGATAATAACTGCCACATCACAATAATATTATATTAAGATAAATTATATCTCACACAGACGAAGCTATCTATATGTAAAACATATATGGAAATATTTATAGGCTGGCCACTTGGCACATAACCCGTATTAGCAGGCTTAAATGATCGGTTTACACAATGCAACGCTTAAAAATATAGAGGTATCATTATCAGTGGCAAAATTTGTGTATATTACGCATGGGAATTACAAATTTTCGACCGTTTAAAGGTATATATCAATCGACATACGTATTTACTTTAGTAAATTAATCATAAAGTAAAGGAATCATATATTCCGAAGAAATGCAAAATCAAATTATTTTTTATTTTATATTTCCGATCTGTAAAGCATAATATTATGATTGTCCCAGGACCAGCTGTAAATAGCTGGGGAGGTGGTAATATTTACAGCCCAGTTTACCCTCACACCGAGCTGTGTGACACAACGAAGCCTCTGCAGTAGTTTAGACCCGGAAACAGGGCCAGATTAAGGTAATATTCTACATAAAAATTGAAAAATTTGAGATATGTGTTCTTATAATACACATGTATTATTATTATTACTGAAAAAGTTCTCCATATTGCATTTTAGTTCAAAAGTAAAATAAAATTTTTACAGGTAAAGATGTTTAATTTTATAGAAATCCACCATTTCTCTCATCTAAGATTGGTTTAAAATAATCATTTACAGATTCAAGAAACCTAACTAAATCAATAACTTAATAAATATCAAACAGTGCCATAGATAAACACATTTTAACTGTATTGAGATAAAAATGCTCATATTTATAGAGGGATATAAAAACAAAAGCAGCAACATCGAAAAAATGAAAAAAATGTTTTGAATGCAGTCACCCAGAAATACTAATTTAGAATATACTGAATTCTAGATTTTATATATCTATCCTTTCCAAAATTATGTTTTCTCTAAATTTATAGGCTTTTTTCTTATAAAATTTCGAATTCAGTACGTTCCAAATTAGTAATCCTCGATGACTGTATTCATTTTATTTTTGGATATTTGTATATATGTTGCAATTTTTTTATTCGCGTCATATGATGTTTTAAGAAAACATAATATAAAAATAATATTGCACTCTATATCTCATATATCTGAAAACTCATATGATAGTTTTTACAATTTTTCTGTGAATATCAATAAATTATAATTTTTTTTCTCGTATAAGAAATATCTATATATTTTTTATTCCAGTGCCACCCTTTAATAAGGGTTGCTGGCAGGGATTCTGCAATTACTTTCCTCAGCCTTAATCAATCTTCCTTGCCCTCTGATCTTAGCAGCCACTGCCCGGGGTTGGGATTAACATAATGGCTGTAATTAAAAGACAAGCACTCCTGAAGGCTCCGCTCATTATCACAAAGATGGGGTAATTTGTTATCTAATGGAGTTAGCTTCCTTAAATGCCTTCTGATAACGATTTTTTGATTGACTGTCTTTGGAAACAGTAAAATATTGCACCCATCTACCACTCGTTACAAATTGTTGGAACATTTTTTTAATTAATGCGAATTAATTGCGACGTTTTAATATTTCTACTCACTTATAAAGCTGAAGCGAAAAGTTATAGTTAAACAAATTGTGGGGAACACTTGATTTAAAACAACCTTTAACCCGCCATTGGTGACGTCAATTTGACTTACATCATTGGTGACCCCGGTCTCACGCACCGGGATTTACAATGGAAGATTTTTCAAAATAATTGATATATTATTAATTTTTATTTTTAATTGTAAGTTATTTGATGATAAAACAAAAATATTTCATTAATCACAGCACGTTTATTATATTTTTAATTATTATAAAACAATTTCACTTAAAACATTAAAATTTACTAACTTTTGAAACATTACTTTTTTTAAATATGAGACAATACAAAAATCAATATTTTTCTTTAATTAGTTCAGTATTTCCATTTTTTGGACACTGGGAAATTGCATAAAATAAACAAAAAGTGGCATCCTTCCAGAAAAAAAAATGACTATTCTTCAGTCAAACAGCTTCTGCAAGAAGGGCACTACATGTTCAAGACATAAATATTTTTTCCACTTGTAGCAAGTGTATTTGGTCTTTCTATTTTTTTTCCATACACACTCATAGCACCGGACATTTCTTGATGGACCAACCATCCCAGGTACCTCATCTATCTTCAAAATTTCTGACAGTCTTTGCTCATTGACATTGGCAAGTTTAACTGCATCTGTCGTTCTGTTATGTAAGGTCCAATCAATTTCATAGCCACATTCTTAATCAAGTGACGACGTTTAAGCTTTTACTTTTGGTTGTTGGCTGTATGTATCACATGACTGTTTATGGTATTGACATTGAGCATTAGGGTGTGTCACTTTGTATGGGAAAAAAAAGTTTCTTATTTTTAAACTTAATAGTTATCAAAGTTGCATTGCATTTATAACTACACAAGAATGCAAAAAAAGTTGCAATTCAAGTATACTTTTGGCTGGCTCTGGCGAGCCAAATATTCTGGAAATGTTGGTTTTTAGTGATTTTTAAGAGGTAATAAAAGTGCTGTTTTCTTCTACACAATTTTTATCAGATTACTTAATTTCGTTAATATATATATATATATATATATAGATAATATACTAAAACAATAATTTACTGCAAATTTTAAGCTGAATTATTTAAAAAAAATATATAAAACATACAAAATTTTCCAAAAAGAGTTTTTTTAAAGACAGCAAAAGATATTTTTAACATTAAACATTGGCATAATTTTCCTGGAATTCTGCTTGGCTGAAATAAAACCTTCTCTAACTGTTTACCCTACGACAGAACCTGCAGCTACAGTCGTCAATTTAAGGCATCCAAACATTTCCCTACCACATACAGTCAGTAGATTTCTTTCTACTGACTGTGTGTGGCAGGGACTTGGGAAAATCGAATATTCGGACATTTCGTTCGACGAATACTGTCCTCAGCTCTTCACTTTATTAGTTCATGTTCAAAAGCGGTAGTTCAGTCACTATAAGTTTCTCGTCCTGCCAGGAAATCATGTCGTAATAATGATCGTTCTCAAAATTGATTTGTGGTATCACAAAAGATCTCGATAATGATTTTTGCGAGGCACGAGCTTTCAAAACTCTCGTATACCCTATTCTATTATAATTTTGTTGTCATTTGTCAACATTTGATGCCTCCCTGATATCAGTCAGTGTAGCCGAAGCAATAGCAGCGCCTGCTCTGTGCGATACGCCATAACGATCACATACTTCAGCCAACTTTTCGAATTTTTTTGTACTTTCTCAATTTTCTCTTCCTTTAACTATGTTTCCAATGCCTATGCATCTGAAGGTTCTTTGTCTTCAAAAATGGATGGTCTTTAATCGAAACAGTTTTATTTATTCCACATTTACAAGAAGAAGAATTTTTGGATTTGCAAGCAGCAATGTCAAAAAGAATTGTTAATTTAGTTATAAAGTTTTCTATTTTATCTAAATACGATTGACTTTTTGGTTCTTTGTTGAATGTTTTCGAATGTTGCCTGTACTGTTTGCAATATGATAATAGAAGCTGGCTGACAATGCTTGCATTTTTCCAAACTTCAAGAACGGTTCGAGCCACTTGAGAAGTGATGAGTTTTGCTTGTGGTTCTAAACTACTTGACTGTTTTATTTCATGACGCGCCCACTTCTAATGTCGTTAAACATATCTCTAAGTTAGTAACATAGTACTTTTGAATTTTTCGGGATACTTCAAAAAAATACGTAATTTCGTACGACCTCTGGTTTCTTTTGAACTTGACGGATTCGATGTCATTGTGATTCGTTTCATAAATGAATTAAATACTTAAATTTATTACGTATAATATGTAGAAACTTTACGACGGTTGAAAACAAGTAAGCTAACAAATACAACCGTTCGGTATGGAGTCTGATCTAATGAGGCGCATAACGGGAGCACGACCCGAAACAAGCCGAAATTGCCCGAACGGGGGTAGGTATTTAAGCTAACAGATTATCAAAATGAACTTAAATATGGCGTTTTTCCTTATGCTGGCTATATTATTATTAGAAAAAAGCATTTAATTACTAAGACAATTGGTATATACAAAAAATGTATCGTTCTGATTGGAACGTTATTTTGCAACTTTTTCTATATTTCAAGGCCTTTGAGCTAGCCAAAAGAACCAGTATTAAGGAAAACTTTAAATACAGCATTTAATAACATATAAAAATGCAACTTTTGAAAACTATTAAATTTGAAAAATCGAAAGTTGAAAAAAGTGACACACCCTATTGAGCATAGCGTAAAAGACTGTGTCTTTTACGCTATGCTCAATAGGGTGTGTCACTTTTTTCATGATGACTATGACTATTGCTATGACTGTGTGACCAGCGTCTTGTTGCTCGAGCACAATAATTATTGTAATTTGCACATAAACGATCTACGACATCGACGCCGTCCTTGGTGTTATTTTAGCTTTAAATTATATCGTGCTTTTGAGTTTCGGCATCATCAGATGATATTGATGGTCCGTACTCATCATGTAGAAGAGACTCCAGACACTTTGGTATGACATGCTGTAACAATGTTTGTAATTTGAAACATATATAGAATATTTTTGTGAAATATCGATAAAATCATGCAATAAACTTACATATCATAGGATAATGCAATAAAATAATAACAAAATTAAAAAAAGTAAGTAAAAAATGTATATAGCCCTGACAAAATGCTAATAATCAATAATTCAACTATGACTATTTTACTTACGTAATCGGTGACGCCGGTCTTACGCACCGGGTTGGCGCCAAAACTCCAGAACACGCATCCACTTCGACGTCGCGCAGTAAACTGACGGCGGCGTACGTGCAATGCGGCAGCTACTCGAAATCACGACAGAAATCAATGGCGGGGGAAAAGGTTATTTGAATTTTTGAAAATACCCGGTCTCACGTCACCGTTGGCGGGTTAGAGTACCCACATGGGTTTTGTAGCTTAGTTTTATTCTACTCTGAAAAAAGAACAGACGTTTCGAAACTAATCGGTGTTAAAAAATAAAACTCAATTTGTAATTTCCACAATTATTTAAGATCATCAGATTATTTAACAGAATCAGGTAAACTATTTATGGCATTGTGTATCAATCGATTATGTATCAATAACTGATTAATCGAGCGTAGTATTATGTTGTAAAATACTACATGCAGATAGAGTGAGAGAGCAATATCTATTTTACTTTGGTTTTCAAGCTGTAAAACATCGTAAAATAAATTATAATAAATTTAAAGAACATAAACAAAAGAACAGTTGTGTGTCTAATCCATTCTCACTACATAGGAGTGAAGTGTCGATTTCCTTTAAAATATAAATTAGTTGGATATGTTACCTTTTTATAATGAAGGTATATTTCATAAATTGAAGAACATTTTCCGGGGTTCCATTCCTGTTTTTACGACCTTTCTGGCCGACGTCTCGGATCCCATTGCAGGGTTCATCATCAGAGTGATGTGTAGTTATAAGTGTTGGCTAGAAGGGTCGTAAAATCTAGGCATTATACTCCAGAAAACCCAAACCAGAAGATTATCTAAGAATCTAAGAAAATTTTCAGCTATCAGAAATTTAAAATACAAATTTAACTAAATGAAATGTTTTAAAACTGTTTATCTACATCGGAAATGCATATTTAATATTGACACTACTATTGGATTGATATAGCGAAAAAGAGTTGTATACTTAAAATTCTTATATGAGTTCCAGTCAAAAATAAGTGTTTATCAGATATCAAAGCTAGATTTCGACAACGCAACGTAATAATAATTTGAAAACACGATCTGAAGGAAATTCTTTTAAATACAAAAGCAAAATTGTTTGCCAACAATTGCTCTCCCACGTTTGCTCGCCGTATTTGCGCGCTCACAATTCCTCACGAGGAAAGTTGCCCGCCAACAATTGCTCTCCACCAGATAACCTAACCTTACCTTAGCTACCCTAATCTTTTTAAATACTTTTAGTTGACGACTATTATTTGTAGATAATACTAAAAAATGTTTTTCAATGAACATGTTGCTTAATCTATATTATCTATAACCTACTCATGTAAAAAAGAACTATAGCATTCTGTCACGCAATTGACAAGCAATTTTCCTGGTAAGCAATATGTGGCGAATAACTTCCCTGGTGAGCAATTATGGGCGAGCAACTCCGGGCAAGCAATTTTTGGCGAGCAATTTTCCGCACGCCCAAAATTATATATACTCGTACTTCATGTAAGTATAAACAGTCAAGTATCAAACCAAAGTAACCAGAAACTTTATTATTTAAACGAAAAATTTTACATTTTTATTACTAGAAATAAAACCGTTAAAAATGCTCATCTAAAAAATACCATGTTTTTTTTAAATAATTTGTACAAGTATTCAAGCGCGATATTTATAAAGTCACATTTTTTATTTACACTCGAATGACCGCCCGTTGCAGGGGAATTTTAATAAATTTACTGCATCTTTTTGACAGTAAGAAATCTTTTTAGCTCGTGAGTCCTGAGTAAGGAGGCCGATTTGATGCTACATTGCGTACAAAGTCAGAAAATGGCTTCTTATACTTTTTTACTCATTCGTTGCATTTGACATTTGGTTTTGAGTTCAGCCGACAACATCCCGACGACACTTTTGTACAATTATTCAGATTCATGTTATTTCTTTCGTAACACGGGAAATGAACGTGTTAACAAGAGGCGGAGACATACAAATCTTAGAAAAATATTTCTAGCAGAAAGAAAATGAATTATCGTCTAGGGCAGAAAACTCACAAAAATAGGTAATATAACACAAAGTACCTACTAATTTTGTTACTATTTATTTTAACTTTAAATTTTTGGTTTGAGTAAAGACTTACCATAAGAAAAAAAAAATTGTTGCTTAATACTAAAATACATAAATATAAAAGCAAGAAGATGAAATTAATTAAACTTAAATTATTTCTTTTCTGATTAACATAAATAAAATAAGTCTCACAGAGACGAAGCATATTGTAAATATGTATGGAAGTCTTTATAGGATGGCCCAGGGCACATGACCTGTATGAGCTGGCGTAAGTGATCACTTTATACAATGGAATTAATTATATCTTCTAAATCAGTTTCTTTAGTGTATTCGAATGAACTATGCTGGAGACATCTAGCATAGTTTTTATCTATTTCTTTTCCCCACTTGAATCTGGTTGAGATCACCAAGTTAGAAGTTCACTAAAAATCTGCCCAAATAATTTTGCTTCTGCCTTCCCCTCACAGTGTTTCAGAAATGTGACATTGTTTGATTATTCCAAAGAATGCTATTACGGTTTTTTGTAGTCATATTCTAAACAAAGAATATAAAACAAATAATGTTTTTGCGTCTTAACAGGACATATAATTCCTAATTCCAATTTCAAAATCCCCTAAAACGGATTCCGGATAATTTTAATTAATTTCTAATGCAATAATGGCATCGTCTTCATATATAATGTTTTATAATTAGAGTATCATGTACCTATTATCCTGTTAGTGTCTCTAATAAATAATAAATAAATAAATAAATAAAATAAAATATGGAGTTTTTTAGATTTTTTGTCACCTACATGCAGAACACATTGTTTCTTGAAAATTTCACATGAATGCATTGACATTGCATGTTGAGAATCAGTATGTTTGTTCCAAACACAGCAAAGAAGCTTTTCATCCATAAACAAAACATAAATTCCAAAAACAAATAAAATCGTTTTAGGGGGTTTTGGAATTTTTTTTGGGTCGCGATCTTAGGATTGATCTGCAACAAGCACTTGTTTTCTCCACTCCTTTTTGTCACCTGCCAGCCTCTTCATTTCTTGGTAGGTGCTACAGCGCACCTATCTCCGATAATCTGGTCTACGTAGCTTAATCTCGGACGGCCTCTACGATTGTTGCCTTCAACATTCCCCTCGAAGATGATTAAAATCAGGCCCGGATGCCTTATATTATGGCCTATCCAAATTGATCGCTGTTGAGCGATTCTGTTAAGGAGCCGCCTGTTTTCGCCCAACCTGTTCTATGTTCCTCGCCATGCGCCTGTAGCACCACATATCAAAGGCCGCTAGCCTCCCAGACATTAGAATTAGTCGCTACTATGTCAAAGCGGATGTGTTCTAAGATACCATAGTCTACCTGGCTTTGAATCTGTATAAATTGCTCGTGGAGTGTGTTTCATTATTTAATTTATTAATTAACCGATTACAAATTAAAATATTTATTTAGTTTAACAGTACTGGAATAATGAATTTCATATACGAGTATACATAGGTACTAAGTAATTCATTTGTCCATTCAAACTACAATATACAAAAACCTTTGTTAAGTATCAAAATTGCTGTGTAAATGTGAACTCTGGAGTCGAAAATTATTTAGAATATTTTATGTATTATTTCACAGAAATTGATTTAAAATACATTCACATAATATTGCAAATAAGGATCGAAAAGATATTTTTTTTGTGATTATTGTTACTAGTTTAAATTACTTGCATTGCTAAAACCTGAATAACGGGTGTAACAAGCGCCTAGCTCTAATTAGGTTTGTTCATTCCACGTAAACCATCCAGTCAAGTACTTTCCCTGTATTCTAAACCACCCCCACCCGCTTGTGCCTACAACCCTAATTGTAACCACCCTTACCCAGAAAAAGTTGAAAAAATCTGAATCATCACTCCCATTTTTATACTTCTAGCGGCTAGTTAACTCTTACATACTAGAAATATAATAAATATAAATAAATGTACACTACTTAAAAACCTAATATTTTTTTTATTTTAACATAAACCCAATAAAAAAGTGTAATACATAAATAAATATTATACGTGTATCCAAAATTACTTTATTATTTTCAAGTTTGTGTTTACTGGGGTATTATGCCGTGTTGTTACGACCTTTCGGGCCGACGTTTCGGATCCCATTGCAGGGTCCATCATCAGGGCTGATGTGTTGTCTTGAATGTTGGTGTTATGGTTAAGTATCGGCTTGCAATACCGTGCCGAAGTCATGATGTGTTTGTATTGTGTTGTATGTATGATTCATCTGTTGTCTGATCACTATCTCTGCGGAGTCGAGAATGACTTTGAAGCGCCGGATACCAAGATGTTTTTAATTTGAGACCATCATCTCTATTAATGTTTATCGGATGCTTGTAGATTTCTAGTGCTTCCTTGATAAGACGCGCATGGTGACTCTTAGGCTTTCCAAGGATTTTCGGTTCGAATGCAAAATGATGGCCGGTATCCAGAAAATGCTCAGCCAGTGCTGATTTTTCTGGATGACCGAGTTTGCATGCCCGTTTGTGCTCTTTGACCCTTTTGGAAATGGTACGCGCCGTTTGCCCCACGTATACTTTATCGCAGTCTTGACAATCGAGTCTATACACACCGTTCGTTTCTAAGCGATCTCGATGCTTTGCTGATCTCAACATATCTTTAATTTTGAAGTTGGCACCAAAAACTGTCTTAATGTCTCTTTTCTTGAGAGCTCTGGCAATTCTGTCTGTAACGCTTTGGACAAAGGGCAGAAAGGCGAAGCCTTTGCACTCAGGTTCTGTATGTTTTTCAGGGCGAACAGACCCCGTACTTATGACGCGTTGTATCTGTCGCTTCTGGCATCCAGTGCGTCGCTGAGTGATATCATTTCCTCCTGTAGATATTCATCTTGGCATATCCTTTTGGCCCTCGTGGCCAAAGTGACCTCTTTTTTGAGCAGGATGATGGTGGGAGTTCGCATGTAGATAACGGTTGGTATTTTACTTTATTATTTGATGACGTGAACAAATAAAGTATTATTAGAGATATGTAAATAAAAATATGAGATGGTAAGAAAAAAATCATTATCATCATCTTTTGGCACTTATATTCAGTCTAAGGTTGACTGAAAAAACAAACATCTTCCTTTGTTGCACCCGCCCATCTTTTTCCTGGGCGGCCTAGTAGTCGAGTCCCGTCCAAGGTTCCTTCGATTCCTTGGAGAGTTACAATCTCAGAGTTACTTTGATCTGACAACTGCCACGATTGTGGGCTACTTCGGGCAACGATCTCGTAAAGCTCTGAGTCGGTGCCAAAACACCTGTGTTATTTGACCGTACATACGGCTGTATTTATGTATTCTACGGAGAATTCAGTTTTTAAATAAAATATTGGATAATTCTTATTTACCTGGTTCTCTCTCGACTCCAGAGTTCACATTTATACAGCAATATTGATCTCACAGTTATGTTGTAAGTTTTTGAATTTTTTTAAATTTAATTTTCCAATGAGATCATTCTTTTTTGATATTTTGGATCCCAAATATTTAAGTACAGACTTATCAATTATAGAGGAATTCAATACCAAGCTAGTGTCTATTTTCTACGGCTTGAATTCTTAGATATTTTGGCCATGTATTTGGTCATGAAGACATCTTTGAAAATTGTTGGTGTAAGAGGAGTATCAGAAACCAGGATGATTATGTGGAAGATCAAATTGACTAACCTAGTGATGATTACAATTTAGAGGCTTCTCTTGAACATAGATGAGAAAAGGGGGCAACAATAATAAAGTCAATTAATAAATCAATTTCCAGCGTGATGTTTTCCATGATGCATGATAACTACTCTAATTGTGGATAAAACAATGAAGATGATTAATAAATAGATTAATTAATAGATAGATTAATAAATATAATAAGAGGTCGTCCTACCATTTAAGTCTAATTTTATGGAGACACTGATATTTGAACTTCTGAAATTCCGTTTTAGATAGGTACCTACCTGTTAAATCTGATGAAAATGTGCGTTGCTTATTATTATAGAGTAATATTTTCCCCTTTGGTTACATTAAATGAATGATAATGTGATTATGAAATTTTTTGTAAGCAGAAGAAGTTACCTTCTAAAAATATAAATTTAGAAGGTAACATAAAAGAATAAATATAATAGAAGATAAAATAAATATAATCATATTTTGAAGAACAATTTTAACGAAATAAATAAGGTGAAACTAAATAAGTTAATATATTAGAGAATATTTTTTTATTTAAAAGATAAAAATATTGAAATAAGGATTTAAATAAAGGTCATACAAAAAAAGAGTTTTTTACTTCACCCACGGAGCACAGCACCAAGATCATTTCTCCAAGGGTGGAAACGACCCGGCAATGTTAATATTTTCCTTCGCTCACTTCACATCATTTTCCAGAAATGAGCAAACATAATGACGTCACGCTAGGAATGAAACATCAATGCGTGATGAAATTATAATGAAATTTCCTGGAGTAAAAATAAAAAATCAACCTCGCCGACACGATTTCTTCAAAATATAATAGATTACAATGTTTGGTTTCTTAATAAAATATAGAAATTTGTTTTATTAAAAACAAGACCGAAATATGGAACAAAAAATTCAATTAATTGAAGAATTATTCATCAGGGATACATTATAGAAGTCTCAGAGAAAAATCTATTAATATATAAGAAAAGTCGATGGCTCAGATCTAACAACCTGTATGAGCTGGCTCACTCTACATAATGCAACTTTCACCAATTCCATCGTAAGAACATCCACACATTATCAAAATTTTAAAAGTTCTATATATACGTTCGAATCAATAACATTTCTTATATTGCACTGGTCTCTCCTAGAGACATCTGTTGTTATTTTTTTTTCATTAACAATTTAGTATATACTTAGATTTTGCAACTGGTAATGATACATCTATATTTTATTTTTCAAAGTGTTTTTTTTTGCAATATTCCTAATTGACGTCACACGATATTCTTTCGAATTTTTACCTAACTACTATAATACGCCTGAAAATCAATTTTTTTAATTTTTAACTCCTATCGTGCACCAGCATATTATATTTTAACAATATTTTTATATGAAAGTATGTTCTAAGAACACAGTTACTGGATTTGGTCCCCAGAGGTACCATTATTAATTAATCATCCCTAAAAAAAATATTTTTGAAGAATTATTAATTTTTCTTTACTTTTGATAATATTTAAATAATTTTTATTTTATTAATAGTGAAAAAATTTGACTTAAATATTTTTTTCATTCTTCGAGTCTTCATTTAATTATTAAAAACGGTAATTTTTTTATTATTTTACTGTTTCAGATTTTTGCAAATTAATTAATCTTTCCTGCATGCTCAAGATATATAAAATATAATGATAGTTAATATTTATATTTATTCCAAAATGAAATGTACTCAACGACATATTGAATTATTTTATTATTACTTTGAACATGATTATATGTATGATAATCAGTATTATATTTTTTACAAGATATTTATAAGTAAATATATTAGCGTCATGATGGCTTTTACGTACTGCGGTGGGCTTTGGCCTTCTCAAGGACTTCTCGACTTCTTGACTCGACTCCATCACTCCTCCTCCCGTTTTGTGCTTTGCCTCACCAATCATCCTCCCTTATTGAAAAATATCTATATAAGTATATTGATAAGTTTCCAATAGTATGCAGGTACCTAAGAAAATTATCATATACACGTCTCGAAATAATCTTACCTACGTACTCTATTTAAATAAAACTGTAAAATATTGTGATATTTTTATATCGAAAATATCTATATTAAAATCTGTGATTAGATAAATTTGAAAATTTCTAGTGATAAAATAGAACTAAATTTACTATCATATTTATCCAAAAAATCGAAACAAAAGTTATGTCTCATAATTAGCATTTATAATAACATTTATATATTTTATTATTTTTAAAAAGTAACTTAATAGTACTCCTTATCAAATTGTATATGATTAAAAACGACATTGTCGTTTTTAATCATATGCACTTTATACAGATGTTTCAAATCTGAAAATTTTTTAATACCCCGTAATTTCTAATCGAACTCACTGGTTAGTAATGAAATAATAAGTGTTCAGTGATAGACTAAAAAAATAATATATCTAATACTTTTATCGCTAGACAAAACAGGCACGTTCGTGTATGAAAAGTCATTACCACATTATGGATTATGCTAGAGAAATTTGTAGTCTTTTCTCATGAACTAGTTAGATTTTCGCAGCTGGTATGATAATGTTTATTTCCTATTTTTTTTTTTTTTTACTTTTTTTTCTTCATTAAAATAAACAAAAGATTCTCAGATTTGAACATATACAGAACCTTGAAGAAGAGGTTGTTTTACATTATGTGGAGTGATCACTTAACACAGCTTATACAGTTTGTAAGCCCTGGTCCATCGTATAAAAATACTTGCATACACCTTTCTCATATTAATAGCAAACTTCTGTACTTTAATTCATTAATCGTCCTTCTGGGGACAAAATCCTGTATCTGTGTTTTTAGAAAATATCTTCACATAAAAATATTGTTAAGATATTATTGTGTTTTTATATTTGTACATGTAGGTTGGTGGTATTTGAATTATCGTTTAAAATTATTTTAGAAATTGATTTATTGAAAGAAAAAAGATAATAGCTTATTTCTTAATTAGAATTGGTTTTTTATGGTCCTGAGTAAGGCAATGAATGCTTGAAATCGGTTAGATAAATGTACTCGTATATTGTTAACTCAATTATTGTACAAACGAAGAATTTCATAATTAAAATGATAACCATACTGTTATTGCGATAAAAATTAAAAATATATATTATTTATCGAATCAATCCGGTGTATTTACACATTAAATATATTAAGTGGCGTTAAGGGAAATCCTAAAGAACGAGGGTGAAATCTTGATACCTACCGGCAAAAGCAACCCCATTCTTCCGAGCGAAATAAAAAATCTCTGAACTTAAATAAGTAAAAATAAAACAAAAAATGCGAAATGCCTAGGGGAGGAAATAAAAAAATAATGGAAATAGGAAAAGGAAGCAATGTGGAAGTATTATTTTTATTGCATACTTATGTTTGGTGGGTAAGTAGGGTAAGTAGCCGCTGTTAGAACCGCCACCAAAAGGTTTCGCCGTGGAGGAAATTCAAGTGAACGAAATGGGGGTGGTATAATTTTTATTTCTTTATCGCGAATTTTACATTGTCAGAAAAAATAAGTATTATGAAAGATTGTGAGAAATGCAAAAGAAGTTTTACTGAAAATAATTTTACAAATAATTCAATATTTTTTGGCTTAATCATATACATTGTCATAGATCCGCGGCGGGGAGAACTAAATGAAACACTTAAAATCAAGGTCAATAGACGCAAACGTATCTGGAACAATATTATGTAATTCGCATTGATTCGCCACATAAATATTCCACACGCAGTTTCACATACGCTCGTTTCTCGCCGTTTCTATGTCTTCGCCTTCTTTAATTGCAACTGTCAAAAAAAGACTATCTTTACGTGCGATGACGCCACTGTTTATATAAGGTCCTCAATTTCTCGATCTTTCCCGTATAACCTACTCGCGAATTCTGTCAATTTTCAGATTATTGTAAAATCTTTTAGACTGTTCGGAAAACTTTAATTGTATGTAGTTCTTCCTGATTTTAAAATTTCTTGACAATATTATATATAATTTTTGTATTTATGATAGTCAATTTGTGCTCCAAAGTAATACAGAAAAAAGGGCAAATCAGAATGAATAAAATCTGTTAGTTGCTTAATACTTAATAGGGATATCGGGTTTTCTAACAAAAGGTGGCCGATTTATTTTTATTGTAACACGATGAATGAATAAAACATTTGAAATCTTTTTAAACATATTATCTATTTAGAATTAATACTATAAAATCACACACGGAACACAATCGTTTAAATTGGCGACTAGGTTTTCTTGCAGACATGGTCTTAGCGAAGTTTTTTTTACTTAATTTCTATGTCTTATTGCTTTTATTCTTACCCCTAATGCGCCAAAAGAAGTATAACTTCAAAATAACTAACGAATCGGGCAAAAATACCTTTCTCCAAATACATATTTGTTTTATTTTGGACTGTATGTAATCATTTTTTACTTTTTGCACGGCTATTCAGGGTTGCGTGGTAAAAATTAGAATCTTAGAAATAATTTTGTAACTGTGGTACTCGAAAAATTGATCGATGCCATATCGATCTTCAGGAAAGTCACAAATGTGCCAAGAAGAATAGTCCTGTATTTGACGCAGAAAAGTGTCACTAGTTACAAATCTACCTCTGATGCTTAGCAGGTGGCGAGAAATGCTTTTATCGATGCAGGCAATAACGAGGGGATGAATTAATTACAATGCCTCGAGTTGAATCATGCCAATACTGAAAGTAACAGTAACGTGCCCAATGATTTAGAAGAGTTGTCAGCTTAATGGGGTATGCGGACAATCAAGAGCATGATCATATTAATGAGTAAAATAATATTATAATCAGTCAAATAATCACAAATCATAACATTGTTCTGCGGACAAATGTTAATATTATTAATATAATTAACAAGAATATGCTTTTTATACAGCACGAATTTGTTCAAATACCAACATTATCGATGCCGATGATTTCCTTATTAGGAAACCACGTATAATAAAAATTAAAAATCGAGTTATTTTTATTATTTATTTATTTATTTATGCCCTACAGGGCTTTTACAAACAGATAGGTAAAGTGTACATTATTAGAATATACAGTTTAAAGAAATAAATAATAACATGTAAAAATAATAATGACATTAAGTGGAAAGAAAATATTTAAAATACAGATACAAAAGTATAAAGATAAATATAATATATATAAAGTAAAAATATATATATATAAAAAAAATAACAGGCAGAAGCATAAGGAAAACATAATATAATATAAATTCAAAAACAAAAAAAGTAATAACGTTAAGTGAAAAATAATAGCACAAGCTTTATATATACATTATAATATACAAGTCCTAATATACTTAATAAAAAAATTTCTTAGTTATATCACTCAACAACAATAAAAACAAATACAAATCAATTATTTAAGTCCAATTTGATAAATACTAGCAATCTTTCAATACACCTTTAGTACAGTACAGTTTTTGGTAAAGACGTCAAGTTGCTCGTGTATTTTTGCTTGTCTAGGAAGACTGCAGTGGAGAATCAAAGAAGTAAAGAGTTATATATTAAATATTAGACATTAACAAAATAAAAAATAAGTATATGGGAGATGCGTATGTGAAAATAAATTTAAAAATGTGGTGTTTTTTAAAACAATTTAATTAGTGGTGTATATAAAGTATATTCTTGTTATTTATATGAATAATGTCACCACAAAATCATTTTATATTTATTAAAGAAGTTTATTTTATTCCCAATGTAGGGAAAAATTGCTGAAAATCGGGTCCATTGGAAGCATGGAATATCAAAAATTTGAGGAAAATGTGTGTTCAGCCTAATTAAGTTAAGCTTTTACTCATAAATAAAGTGATATGTCGTGCATTGTATGGATAAGGCATGAAACAAATTAGATAAAATTAAATGAGACATTGCATATATAACAGTTTCGATTAAGTTATCCTAGACATATCTTTGCAATGCCAGAGGAGTGACGGCCAAGATCTATCTTCGTTGTTACTCTAGAGAGTGCTTTATCGGGACCAACGACAAAAAAAATTTTTTGTAGATAAATTGGGCCTTGATTGACCAAAATAGCGGAAACAATTATTTAAACTCTCCCTGATACGGTAATCCTACGATAAGTAGACTGAGATGGTAATGACCAATTTAAATTACGGACCGTAATAAATTTCATATAAGTATAAATTTAATCACTAGGCGAATTTCCACGTGCTTAGCTACTAAAAGTAAACATGCTTCGCCGTATTACGTAGGCGACTTTAATAAGCATGTAAAAATGTACGTGTGTCATTATAATGGCGAAAAATGTTTCCTTTGGAAAAACACGGCGCGAGGAACGCGTAATTAACATTATAATATTTTGGCCTGGTATTTTTAATGCGATTTCCAACCGCACCCCTCCGGTCGCGGCTCCGGACCACCCGCACCCCCTGGCCGCCCACAGCCTCCTCGGGGCTCTGGCAGAGTAAATAATCTCGTTCCCGCACTGTGCCTTGCAGTCTCTGTCGCATAATTATAGGACCAGCTCTGGGGGACAAGCAGGCCAGGGCGGGCCAAACGCAGGGCGGGATGCACTTCTCAATTTATTAAAATATTTATCCAATTTAAAACGTTCTTCTTCTTCATCCATTCTCCTAATGAGGTCGGGTCTCTCTTCCATTTCCTTTTTTCGTAATCTCTCGGGTCCTTCTTCCTTCTGTGTAGTTATTCTTTTGTTTTCCGTACGGAGTATAATATGTCCATGATAATTTAGCGAGAAATTTTTCTAATTGGAGTAACAGCGGTTTCATCTCGAGATTTTCTCGGATCCGTGTTACAAAAACCATTTTATGAAATTGTTTGTGTAGTGTATCTCAGTATACGAGAGGCCCTACGAAAGGGTGGGTGCTACTTTACAAGTTATCTCGGAAAGACATACATACGGTCACGGGATAAATCAATTATTATTTTCTACTGAAATAAACGTGTGAAATAACGCCGGCGTATTATTGTAAATACTGGACCCTTACATTCTGTATAGCAAACACCATGGTTTGTGATTTATTTATTGACATTTTTAGAATCTTGTACAAATTTGTGTAAATAATAATAGAAGTAGGTATATTTAATACAGCCTTCAGCGGGCTTTTTTTACCTATATCAAGAAGAATGAATTTTTAATTATTACTAAATAAAATTATACGACAGTCCAATGTTTTACAAATGAACTTTGATGTCGCTTACCCTCTCAACTACTCGTATTTAAATTTTACCCAAAGTGAAAATAATATTTTCTATTCAAAATTGAATGAAAATGGATCCTCTGAAGTTTTTGTTACTAGCTATTAGACACTTTGGATATGTACTTTTATGTATTTAATTTATAAATAAAAGGGATTCAAATTAATTATTATGTATATAAATTATGCTAATGTCGTAAATTGAGAATTAATTTTAAAAATTGAAATGTTAATGATGATTATTGATATGTTGACCACACCTGCACGATGATTTCTAGGGGTAGCTGCCCCCCCTCTCCGGCCGCCCGCACCACCCGCCCCCCACCCCCGCCGCGGGCACGGTTTCATCTCCTGCAGAAATGCCTCAGATTAAAGCGTCACAGTCATCTTATCCTCCCGATAAGTTGCTGCCAGGATCACTTTTTGTTCAAAACATCTCCGGAACAATGAATTCATTCGATCAACTAGTTATTAACAACATTCTACATTCAGGTCAAATTATATGCCAGGTCACCAAAGGTCATCAATTAAGGAATCCGTATGTTTATATCTAAAAAATCTGTGAGGATAATTTTCAATTAATTATCTTCAGAAAAATAAAAAGTAAGTAACTACTAATTGAATTTGAAAATCAGCGTAATCGTTGAAACGACTTACAATACTTTTTTCTTAAATAGGAAATATTTCCATCTTGTAAGGTATTCATTAAACCATAAAAACATTGAGGTTATCCTCTATTTTTGGTGTCACCATTTTCTCGTCACCAATTTGTTCTAGATAGATTTGTCACATACATACAAACTTACGCGATTTCATTTCCTTAGATTTCTATTTGCCTTCGTTATTCTTTTGCCAGCTCTGGACTTCACTTCTACAATGAAAGACTTATTTTTGTATAAATAATTAGAAATATTAAAAAAAATTAATAACTCAGAAAAATGCAAAGGTGTTATGTAAAAAAAATTTACTTACACAATGGACACTTGGACATTTTTGAAAATGAGCCAAGAATTCACAAAATTTTATATTGAATCGAGCGCGCGATATACGAATATGCTAACTTTTTCTACAAAATTCATGTTTCCAGACGTAAATTCGGCAAAGGAGCAGCAGCTAATGGAAAATAAGCCTAAACTTCAAAGCATGTTCGTGAGTTATTCGGGATTAAGTAATTTATGCGTATTTTGAAAAACGAGATCCAGATATAACGAATTCCGACCAGCACAGGTACTGAACTTCAACAAAAGCATTTTTTGAACGGTAACGAAACAAACTTCTTGCTTGCCAATGTGTCTACAGTGAAGAAATGGCAATTCTTGTATACTTTGTGAAAACAGAATTATCAATATTTCGTCACTTTTAAATAATACGGCAGTGAAATATTATAAACCATAGTTTTTAGTAACTATTCATTGTGAATTCAATAACGTTTTTGTTATATTAATTGAATAATATAATAAATTATTTATCAATTTTATTTTGTTTTACAACATTTATAACGCACCTACCCAACAGTACCATACATCCCACCTTATTCGTAAAATAGCAAGATTGCTATAATGGTGATTTTTACCTCAAACCTAAAAAATAATGGGATTTATTTTTATATTAAATATTTATTTATTACTTTTGCATTTTTAGATGAAGCCCTGAATCTACATGGTCTAGTTAAAGTGTAGAGTGAGAGAAATGTGGAATATGGGAGATTTATAAACATTTGTTAATATTATGGATAGTATATAAGTAATAGATTTAAGAATATAAAATGTTAAATACTAGTAATATCGATGTAATATTAACTGACTTAAGAAATAAATAAAAAAAGAAAAAAAGCAGGAAGCAGAAATTACATAATGTGTTTCTATGTATATATAGACTTTAGTGTAATATCACTTTTCAACACCCAACAGTTGTACGGTAATGGCATATAAATAATTTAAAGTTAAAGATGTTGGGTACATCGATATTTTGTTACATATCTATGTATTGCAGGTCGGGTTTCCACAATTTTTGGGTGTTCTAAAATTTATATGGTGGACCAGGACTACCAATTACAATCTGTTCACGCTGGAATAAATATACTACATATTAATATAATGAAGAAATAACAATCCAGAGTTTTGGCTAAAAATTAGGGTTTGATGAGTATTGTATAAAATAAGTAAAAAAATATTTTAAAAGTTGATATAAATCGGTTTATTTCACATACATACAAATATTTAAAAAAATAAATCTGTATTTTACCATCGCGATGATAGAAATATTTATATTACACAGAAATTTTATATTTTAAAGTGGCTAAGTAACAATTACCATTATAAAAATCTTACAATTTTAAAAACAAGGCGGACCATTACATGTGAAATTTTACTTGTGTAATTTTGAAATATTTCTTCGTCCTTATTTTATTGTTTCTATTATATTTTCAGCAACTTGTCAATTTCCAACAATGTATTCTGATAAATTCAAATAATAATTTTGCCACTGTATATTTCTGTCGTCTGCCAAAATATACATTTCCAAGTAAGATAGACAACAATATTATAAAATGTACTCATTTTATACATTTTTTATTTTATCTGTAATATAATAAAACGTAAATAAATAAATAAAATTAAATAATTCTAATGGCTTGACGCAACACATTCAAATATGTGTTTATATTTTTATATAAATCCAAGAGTTATAATATCTTAAATAAAATAATTTTGTGTAACTCCGAAATGTGGAAAGAATGAGCAGATCTTCTGCGTAGATGTCATAATTTCAAAATTGAGTATTCTTTAAAAAATAGGTTAGTATTATTTTAATTTGCTGTAATCAATAGACTATTTGCAATACAGATTTTTAAATATTTTTTTTATGTATTTTAGTACATTTTTAATGTTTTGGAAAAATATTTAATACTTTAAAATGGGCACAAATTTATAAAATAGTTTGCATTCGAGCATAATTTATGAGAATATAATTATTTTATAAAGTGTGTTTCTATTTGTAATAAAAAGGAATAAACACAATTTTTCGTAGGTGCGTCTTAAACTGGTAAATTGTTCTTCTTTCTCCCATCGCGGCCAGGGTTCGTTCACTCCTCGGCTCGAGCAGTCTCAAGTGCCGACTCTTTAACGTAATATTGTACGGTAGAAAAAAAAACTAAAAGTTAAAAAGAATTTTCTTAATAATTATAAGAAGACAAAAGTTTCCCCGCCTCAAATCGACTTCAAAGTGAAAGAGTGCACCAATAATGAGAACCTGATAGTCTTTCTTACTCTGGCAAAGCATTTTTGATGTGATGAAATAATAAAATACATTAAAAATACCTCCACGACCCTTATACTAAACACAAATACATGCATATTTTGTATACTTCGTGAGTCAAAATTAAGCAATAATATTTTTGTTATAACACCGAATTATTTTTAATTTTATTGGTTTAATATTCTATTATTCATCATAATCAGAGTTATCGATACCGGTACATATTTTATATTACGACTTATTGATAAACAATATTACATTTCTCCATTGTTTTGTTCTTACTCCTCTTAGTCATTTCTGATACATTAACAAAAATTGTCAGATAATTAATAAAAATGTACTTAGTTTTCAGGATACAATGTATACCAACAAATCGACGGCTCCTACGTATAATATCGTAACCCACAAGTCGACGATTTTGAGTTTCTTGTGTAAACACATGTGTATTTAATTATATCTTTAATTCCAAGAAAGAAAAATAAATATTTTGCAATAAATAACGTTTTATTATTATATAAAAAAATTTTTTTTCGTTCTAGGAATTAAATATATAATTAAAAATATATGAAATACACAACAAACTCAAAATCGTCGCTTTGTGGGTTACGATATTATACGTAGGAGCCGTCGAAATTAAAAATCGAAGTAAAGATAGTAAAAATATTAAAAAATAATATCTGGTAAATGAATCATAATAAAGAACTAACATGAAAACAATTTTTAAAGATAACTATTTGTAAAAAGGACCCGGTTATTTATAATATTCAATTTACTATTTACGCTTTTTCTTATTTCCCAAATTTCTAATTTGTCAAATTGTAATCCTGTATAATTTGTAAATCCTTATTAATATCAAAAGAATGACCCATTACCAAAAGGTGATTCGCAAATTTGGAATTATTATTTATTGCTACTTAAAAATCTTGTGCGTTCCTTAACTCTAACGTAAAAATTTCTTCAGGTTTTTCCTATATAAAAATAATTACAATAACTACAAATCAATTTATAAACACCCGATTTTTTTGAAGAAGAAAAAATAAAATTGGCATTTATTGTCTAAAGCGCCCTCATTAATATTATTTGAACGATATGCACAACACAATTTAAAATTATTATAATCAAATGTTATTTGATATAAATCAAATAAATATTATTTTTAGTATCAACTGTACCTATTATGTTATACCTGAAACCCTTGCCCAATACTGTATTATTGGACTGAGTTTGGAACACTAATGTTGTTTTTTAAAACGTATTTTGTAAAATAAACAAATAAGAGTAGTACCTAAGTTATAATACATAAAATACAACAAAAAATATAATTACTATATAATAAAAACAATATATTATAAAATAACCACGGTATTCAATCCTAGTATTTTAAAATGTTGAATAAATTTAATTATAAAATAAACAATGAAGTATGGAACAACTTGTAAGCTTCTGATAAAGGTTTGGTTTTACGTTAAAACAATAGAAAACACAATAAGATTGTGAAATAATAAAAGCGGAAAGACGACGTTAATTTATAATGATTCTGGAAGTTTCGATAGCGGGGGCGTGGTACAGACAAAACAGATATCAATATCAGGTACCACATTATCATAATAAATACTTATACGGGGGTGGAATCAAGTGGGGGAAGTTTACAAGTCACGGGTGGAAGTTAAGGTAGAAAGAAGATAGGGTAAAGAGAAGATAAGGCTTCTTCATCAAGTAAATAATTTTAAATAAAGGCAGGTTTGGAACCATAATGCGGTAGAGTTATTTTAATAAACTAAGTACTCGTACATTGTATGTACTAAATATTCAATCTGATGGTATGAATAATTGAAAAAAAAGATATTTTCAAAATTTGATAAAAAAATGTAAGGACAGAAAATATTTGTAATTATTCGTCAATGCTAGTACCCTGATCAGATTAGCGTGTGAACCGCTTTACGTGTTATAGGGTTTTAATATTTATTTTTGTAATATTTATAACATCCATTATTTAATAAATAATAACAATTTAACTAGAAAAAACATTGTATAAACGGTTGTGAATACAAATGTATTCTGGTTAACCAGAAAATAATTAAATATATTTTGTTGTGACCACTGCTCTTAAAAATATATGTAAATAATTTAAATATCTCACTACGAATATTTAAGTATTAATATAAATAAATATTCATAAGCCTGCCTGATATGATATTTTATCATATGTACCTACATAAAGTATGTTAGTAAATATTTATTTAAAATGTGCAACACCTAATAAATATCCCGGTTGGGTAGACTCCGGGTGTTAGATATAATATACGTTTCTCAACACATTTACATAATTTCCGTTTAACACCTATTAAATTCACCCCCACCCCCACAGCCTTACGGGAGGAAGAATGAAGAAGAACAACTCCAGCGCAAAGTTTTCCGGAAACAATACAGAGGGATATGTTAGTCTTCAGGAAGTTCCGGTGGGAGGCCTCAACCTCCAGGAGGGTGTGGCCCCTGCAAGGAATCGCCTGTATAATTCAAAGCCAGGTGCTTCGGTTTCTTACTTTTTGGGGGTGGTTTTTCACCGCATCCCCTTCGTTAGAAGTCCTCCGACTGTCTTGCCCTCTCCCTGCCCCCCCAGCCCGCCCCCCGCCATCCCTTTTCGATTTATTGTTTATTAACAATGTTAGGGGGCGCTTAAAAGTTTTCCAGTCCGCCTTCTCCTATTTTCAGTTCTTGCGATATACGTAATTTTTCGAAACAAACTCCTTTGGCTTCTGTGTATTATGATTAATAAAAAAATCCATTCTAGTACAAACACATTGGCGTACAAATAAGATTAAAATTTTTAAAAAAAAATCACAGATATCGTATACAAAGCTCATGAATCTCAATCAGAAATCGTTTATTGTGATCATATTCGTTTATTGCGATCAAAAATATTTCATTTCTTGTCAAACATGAAGGATAACTTAAATATATAAATAACTATATTATATTCATTTTCTCAGAATAACGAGTGATAATTAGAGCCAATGACTGAGACACGAATAATTTTCAAATAATTTAATAATAATTTAATCAGATATGTTTTCTGTGAAGGATGAATGAATTGAAATATTTTTTTCCAATTTCAGATTCCTTAATATTTTTATACTAAAATAACAACTAAACGACTATGACTTTTTGATACTGACTCATATATTTGAAATTTGAAGAGTTTTTATTTATAAAAAATGAAGTGAATCTATTAACACACAGGATTAATTAAGAGAATAAATACATTTCATTATCCTGCAAGCTTCATGTTCCCATCGAAAATTCTATGATTCTATTGAGAACCTCTAACCTATCTACCAAAAATAATTTGAAGGTTCTCATTGGGGCTGTAAAACATTTTATTTTCATTTTATTTTAACTTATTCACAATACATTTTTTTAGAGTCTTGATGTATGGTGGAGTATTTTTGTGGATTAAAGCTACTCAACTAGGCAACACCTCTATCAGAGTAGGTATATATAAAATTATCACACGGCATAATGACACCTTAATGAAAAACTTCAGCTTCTTGTGTCTACACCGTGGTTATAAAATTTAAAATGCGTTTTCGTAGACACACACACATGTATTTATTTAAAATAAGATGAACGTGTATAAGATTGCCAAAAGCGAACACGGTAGGTACTCTCAGATAATGTAGAAGGAGATAAATACAGACGGCGCTCCAAGCCTTTTATGCACACCTGACAATTGTAGAATATATTATACAACTTTTGAGTCCATGTATTTATTGCAGACAGTCTATTACAGAAAGGATCTTAATAAATTATATTACAAATAATTTAATGTTTTGTGTATTTGAAAAAAAATCTCCCACCTGGCTATCAGGATTTTGGCAGTGTTTTTACACATTGAAATTATTCTATGTGTAAAAACACAGCTTTATGTCAGATAAATCATATATTTATGTAAGATAAGTCAATAAAATTTGGAAAATATAATAAATGTATTTCTGAGGCACTTCATATTTCTTCCGAAAATCCAAATATATATTATAGTTACACTCATTCTATGTATATTAATTATATAGATCATAAGTCCAGACCACCCTAAGTGTCTAAGCATAGATAGAAGAATGTTAAATACTGTTAAACCCTAAAAGGCTTTTCATATTTTTTCCACGCGGTTGTATTAGTCGATTCGACTCACTTATTTTAATTCTCATTATGTACTTTTTATTATTTTATTAAAATAGTGTTTTTTAGAAATGAGTTATTTTCTTAAAAAATAAGAAGAAATGCAGTTTTAATTATTATTTTTATTTAATGTTACAAAAATCAATTTCAAACTACTTTTATTGTTATCCGAATCAACAGTCTTAAAAATCATTTAATGTTAATGATTTTGAAGAATGGTAAAATCGCTATAAATCCTAATAAATCCGTCGTCGCTATAAAGAAGCGGATTCACTTGTATTTTCGCAGTCCTTTGCGATCTCCAAGTAGTCCTCAATCTAACTACTTCAGATTCATCTTCACTCTCATTTTGGTAGTCTTCTTCATTTAATAATCTTTCAATCATACACATTGTGCAATGTCTTACACTGCATGACCATTTTAAATTTTAAAACTAAATCAATACCTCAAAAAAAAAACAAACAGAAATACATCGCTTACCAAAAATGTTTCATGGCTGTTTATTATAATCGATTGAGCTATCAAGTACTTCGTGTATCGAAAATGACGGCACTTACCCACGTGATACAGTGAAAAATTTGGTAATTAATAATGCTAGATTTAACTCTGGATTTAATATATAACTTACATAAGGTAAAAAAATGCAATTGATAAAATAATTTACGTCGCGATATCGAGAGATTGATAAGACGGACGGTGGCTCGCATCCACACTAAACCTGTTAAGTACAGGGCGATTTTTTAATCACGGCACTGCACAATCTATTGCTAATATATATATTTTATTATTAAAATAGAATTATACACAGATTTCTTACATTTTTAATTATTTTATGGAGAGGAAATGATATAATATTGATCACACCTTAATAATAATATTGACTCTGTCGATGTTTCTTATCAGTTGAAACCAGAAAGTGAAGAAAACAAATTTTGGTTATTTATTAAATGAACGGTATTAAAATAATGGACAGCCAAGAAGAAATTTTGGAAAGTTTTAAAAATTATTTAATAATAATTTTTATCAATATAATAAATTGGTCCTAACCAAACTTTTTGGTTGGTCTTGTGGTTAAGACTCTCGCCTTGCGATCCATAGGTCACGGGTACGAATCTCATTCCAGATCAGCAAGTAAGTCCTATTTAGCTTAGTGTGAAATTAGTAAGAATATCGATGTGACAGGTATTCCGTGTTGGCATCTCTATTTAAAAAAAACATACGGACGCCTAGTGTACATAACCGATAGCAACTGACATCAAGTGAGTTGTTGCATCACCGTCTAGCATGAAGCGATCACATGACTTTGTCTCTTTTTCGCACTTATATCGCTGACTCACACATTGACGTGTACTGGTATATACATATGTAGTTCCATGTCCAAAAAATTGACCCGTGGACAAATATCGATGTTTTCCCCACTCAAGTCCTTCGCAACGTGGGCACAGTTAATAAGTTGGCTTTTCTCGGAGCACCGTAGATGGCGTCCGCCACAATATGACATAACGTTGTTGCTATAATCATTATATTGTCGTATGTGTGACATTATGAATGCAAAGGTTTTAGGAAAACGTGTTATTTTTTTGTTATATTTATGGTACGACATATTCTAACATGCACCCAGAATTATTTTAAGCACGCTTTAGCAGCTGGCGGCACTTAAGTATTTCCCAGAGACTTTTCATTTGATTTTTTTCAGAATTTCAGTACAAACAATATCGAGACTCGATTTAACGATTGAGATAAATCTTTTGGTTATAGTTTTTTGGGATATTCTGCCGTGTGTACACGTACCGCTTTTCTGAACCGATTAAATGTAAACCATCTTATATTTTTCAACCGTCGATTGCTAACACACGACGTTGTCATTTAGTAAGACAAAAATTTGAAGGGATGTATGCGTAAAGTTTCAACGCGAAATGTCAAGACATCTGCCACAATGGTACATAATAGCTATCTTAAGAGAAAAAAAATTAAAGAATGATGATGTTAGAAAAGGAATGTAAAGCCGATTTAGCATAGTTGATAGAATGAAAAAAGGCAACACATACGGTTTGGGCATGCTAAGCAAATGAATGAGGAAAGAATGGTAAGAAAAATATATGACGCAAGTGTAGACGGCACCAGAAAGAGAGAGCAACCACGAAAGACGTGGCATAACCAGATAAACCAGATACTGGAAAATCCTGTTACGAGCCTCAACAATCGTCGAACTTGTTTGCGATAATTTATGAATGTGGATGAGGCGAGAGTTGTGTGTCGGAACATACTAGTGGCGCTCTATCCTCTCTGCCTACATCCACGGAGAAACAGTGATGGTAAGTAAGTAAGAAACAAATAATTTTTGAATAATAATTCTTTACGGTCTATTTCCACCATTTCATTTTTTAGGTATATTTTCTTATCTCATAAACGAGACGAAGAAAGATAATAAATAATTGAGCACGTATCCCTTTCCGATCGAAAGCCTCGCACACGTAAAATTAGTAATTCAAACGATCTCCTCCCAACCCTTTGCTATTTTTAACACCAAATAATTCATTCGGTGCGTACTTCTGACTCGCAATCTTAAGGCAGATGTACCAAATTATGTGTATATTTTAAAGTGCCTTTTCAATTTATGATATTACTTCTGTGTACGGCAGAGGAACTCAACTCCAGTTTTTATTATTTATATTTTATAATCATACAAAATTTATGAATTTATAAATCGTAACGTATAATAATTTTTCAATACTCAAAGAATGCTATTCATATTCAATTAATTTATGGATATCTTAAATAGGTCCGATTTACAGTTCAGGATATTTTCGTTTATAATTGGTATATAATACTGTTAAAATATGTTTTTAAATAGTAGACATACACAGAAGATTAGGATATATTGACGTGTCTTACAAAAAATACTGAAATTCGAAACTACTATTGCATATTCTTAAATAATGTGT
This sequence comes from Agrypnia vestita, assembly GCA_016648135.1. NCBI lineage: Eukaryota > Metazoa > Arthropoda > Insecta > Trichoptera > Phryganeidae > Agrypnia > Agrypnia vestita. The sequence goes on from JADDOH010001955.1 coordinate 161,449, forward strand.
TGTTTATAATTTCAGATAAAAAGTTTAATTATTAATAAAAAAAATAGACAAAAAAATCTTCCAAGCTCTCTCCTGCAATGTAACAGACTACTTTGGGCACGTCGATATTAGATTTATTGTAGGTTTAAATTACAAGATTTTGTATTTATCTGATCATTCAATGCATTTCGAGATGCCCTTTGATTCTGATTCGAGGGGGTTGTTGAAAACATTTTTTAATATGTCAGTTCAAATGAAAACATTCATTCAGGCAATAATAAAACCACTTTATCACCTCGCATATATTAGCTTCACCTATTTGTCTGTTTGTCCGTTTGTCTGTTTATCTGGACGGAAACTTATAATCGACATTTCATCCGCTTCCAGACACTTCGCACACATGACAATACACAAAAAAATACATGAATTAAATTCGCATATTAATCAATTAATCCATCATTACTAATTAATAAAAGTTGAACAAATATTGGTCAAAAAAAAAATTATTTTGTTTGAAATTATATACTTTACAAGCGCATTCGGAAAAAATGAGTTGGAAATTATTTGATGAGCACACCAAAAGATGGCGTTAGTTTTCTACTGATTTTGTACACTGGGTAATATTAAAAATAAAAAGTAGAATATTATATTACATGAGAAGATTTATTTTTTCAAAAAAACGTTGCTTAAATTCGAATGTACTAAAAAGTAAAAAAAAGATTTTATGACAAAAAATTTTTGCTACACTCTCCAAATAAAAGCCTTGGCAACTTTCCTTCCATCAATTTTTTTTACTTTTTAGTAGTTACATTTAAATATAAGCCTGCTTTTTTAATTTCTTTTTTCATTTAATAAAATCATTATTCATTCCTTTTCTAGAACCATTTCTTAGGCTTACATATATAATAATAGGTCTCTACCTTAAATGTTTTAGTTACTTTAGTACATATTAGATAAAAAGTATGTAACAAAATGATGAATCGTCAAGAAGAAAAAAAAATGAAAAAAATTTTGCTTGTGAAAAAGTGAAAAACCCTAAACGCAACACATAAATAAAATGTAGTTTTGCTAAGTACAAGCATATAAATACATATATATTTTGATATTGAAAATTTTTAAAGAGAGTATAATTACTAGATGAGAAACCACTCATATATTTGTAGTAAATAGTTAAATGTGTTATAAAAGTGCAATACATTTTTATTATAAGGATTATTTTCGATCAGCTATCATTTCATAATGGCAAGTCATCAAATTTATTATCAGACATAATTGTTAATAATCATAGTTATTGTTTTACCTCCTACAGTTACAAAAATAATGCAAATAGTGCTCTGAATGCAGTAGAGGCAAAATTGGCAATAGGATTTGTCATTCGAAAAAAGTCTAGCGGTGCATAATGGAATTCCGGTGCCACCATTGATGTACGGAATAATGAATTAGACTTAGAAGAAGAGAAAAATGTAATAAAAAGCGAATGTATGGAAAATCAGTGCATGATAGGGTGAATTATTAATAAATTAGGAATGAATTTTGATGCGTTTGTAGCATAATTGATAGAAATAAAAAGAGGTTTGTTTAGATGGCTTTCATAGTTTACGTGGAACGTATGAATGAATAGAAAGAATAACGAAGAAAATACATGGGATAAGTATTATAAATATTTTTAATATTTAAAGCATTAACATTGTGGTTTGACATTATAACAGAGTATGTGTTAAAGCGAAAAAGAGTGATTTGATTGTATGCTGTTTACTGTACGCGGATGATGCGGTATTAATGGCAAATAGCGAACAAGACCTAGGTACAAAGTCTAATTAGCAGGATGTATGATTTATGCAAGGAATGTGACCATATTATGAATGTAAAGAAGTCAAAAGTAATGGTATTTGAGAAGGAGGAAAGTAAGACAACGTGTGAAATACTAGTAGGCAATGAATGTTTGGAACAAGTAGATGAGTTTGTGTACTTGGGAAGTATGTTCGATAGAAGAGGGAATGTTGAGAAAGATATAGAGAGGAGAGTGACTGCCGGGAATAGGGTGAACGGTGCTTTGAATTCAATAATTTCTAATAGAAATATGTCTACCGAGGTAAAACTGGCGGTACACAATGGAGTTCTGGTACCGACACTAATGTATGGAAGTGAAGCCTGGAGCTGGCAGAAGAGGAACGAAAGTAGATCGAATGCAGTGGAGATGAGGTCCCTTAGACGTATGTGTGTTAAATCCATGTATGATAGAGTAAAGAATGAAGATATTAGGAATGAATGTAAAGCTGATCGTAGCATAATACAGAGAATAAAAATAGGGTCGCTCAGGTGGTTTGGGCATGTTGAGCGAATGAATGAGGAAAGAATGGTAAGAAAGATATATGATGCAAGTGTTGACCGCGCCAGAAAGAGAGGGCGACCACGGAAGACGTGGCATGACCAGATTAACCAGATACTGGAAGATGGTCCTGTTAGAAGCCTGAACAACCGTCGAGCTTGCATGCGAAGATGTATGAATGTAGACGAAGTGAAAGTTGTATGTCAGGACAGAAGAGTATGGCGCTCTATCCTCTCTGCCTACCCCAACGGGGAAACGGCGTGACGGTAAGTAAGTAAGTAAGTAAGTAAGTAAGTTAAATTATTATAAACCACTACCAGATTTTAGATCTACCGGTTTCGAGACATGCCCGTCTCTTCTTCAGGATCAACACTACACTACTATATTCACAACACTATACACCACAACCATAGTATTGTTAACTTTTCATCAATATTTATTACATGCGTGTTAATCTTGTCAAGGACAAGCATGCACTGACTAGCCTGCAGAACGATTAGGAATCTACGAGGAAGGGAGAGTGAGGGGGGGCGGGTTCTAAAGTGGGTGTTACCAAATCTTTTGTGAAAGTTAAATTGAACAAAGGGCTGTATGGAAAATTGATTTGGTTTTTTATTAGAGGTGCTTTATTATTCACCGCTTCCCTAATGCAAAGAATTTCTAAATTATTTAATTTTAAACCTTTTTTATTGGTATTTAATAGCTTCACCCCTGATTTTGAGTCAAATTTATGATTATTTTCTTTGATTCCTCATAGTAGCGTAGTGTTGGTCCTGACAAAGAGACGGGTACGTCTCAAAACCAGTAGACCTAAAATCTGGTAGTGGTTTATACTAATTTAACTAACACCTAGGGATTCTGAAGTCTCGGGTTTTTTCGATTCCCGGGACTCGAGACCTAAATTTTTAAATTCCCGGGATTTCCCGGGACTCGAGACTTTGATTATTTTTCGTTTAAATCATGAAAAAAAATTATGTTAAAAAATTTACTTATTATTATTAACTTTAATTAACTTACATTATTTGTGTTACGATAGGTGAAAATTTATTGAAACAATTTAAAAATACTTTATTCGATATTTATTTAAGTTTAATTTATTACAATTTTTTTAATCGAAATATTTATATCAATATTAAGTTAAAACCTTTACTCTTGTAAGGAAAAATATGTTTTTAAAAACACCAAGGCGTTTAATGATGAATCACATAGTTCTGCTATGTTTTTTTTAATTTTTTTAATCACATAGTTCTGTTCCTGGTTTTTGTGGCAAATATTCCAGATGTAGAAAAAACTCTCTCGCTTTCTGTAGAAGTTGGCTTAATTGTAAGCAATGATTTGAATAAAAGCTCTAGATTCGGAGTTCACTTGCCAGTTGAATCTAATATCTGAAACTCCTTTTTAAAGTTGTTTTTTTTTATTTCTAGTCGTTGAAATATTTTGGTGGTTTTTATTTTAAAAATATAAATGTAGGATATATTGAATAAAATTGAATCGGAAAGTCTCGAGTCCCGGGTTATTAATTTTTAAATTCCCGGGACTCGAGACAGCAAAAAATCTTAGAATTCCCGGGAATAAGTTCCCGGGATGTCTCGACACAGAATCCCTACTAACACCCTGTTACATGATATAAGTTTTGAGAACAATACGAACAGAGTGCGCTTAAAAAAGACCTGGCATGATCAGTTAATCCAGGTAGGTATTGGAGCCCTGGCCTATTAGAAAGTAAACGAGGCAAAAGTGGTATATCAGGACAAAGTAGTGTTATAATTATTATCATTTATGCAAGAGGCCCAAGAAAACAAAATACATTTGCAACTGAATTCACAAAACAGTAGATGGTATACAGTATACATGTTTTATGTCGAAAAAAAAAGATTTATTTTTAAATTCACTACTCGAAGAAGAGAAGCATTGCGAATACTCGAGAATAATAATTTATGATTGGGTAAATATATTCGACGCGTAGGTACAATATTATACTTTTCTGACTTTTCGAACTTTTCTGACACTCAATATTCGAAATGTTTCCCACATCTGAAGTGTCTGCAATGAGGTGAAGGAGAGTAGAAATATTAAAGAGGAGCCATTTTGTAATTTAAACTTGTACGTCAAACAGGAAGTCGGTATCCATTTACGGAAATTAGAATTATGAAGTTTTCCAGAAATAAGCAACTTTAGCCTGCGTTCATTTTGGAAATATTTGAACGAAACGTGATTTTGTTTATTATGTGTGTGTATGTACTTCACCTACGTGTATATGTAAATTACACCCTTGTAAATTTCTACAACGGGCAGTGCCTTTCTTACACATAACTTCAATTCTATATTAATTTTGAATATAATGTCTGTTCATAGTTAATCAAAATGCATTTTTAATACCAGCCATTGTATCTTAAATCAGTAATTTCTAATTATATTTCTCAAATTTTCTACTCATATTTCTGAATCTTTTGATCACTTAATATTTTTACAGATCAAAAATTTTCTGAGATTATATACATAGTGTCTCATAGCTAGTAGCAAAAACTTTACAGATGAATTTCTGCCTTGATAATGAGTCGAAAATGTTCAAGCAACCATGACCTATAATATCAATAGTCGAATAAAATGATAAAAAAACTTTGCAAAATTGAAAATAGAATTTTTTAACATGGTTTTTATAATTTTATTTGAGTTGTATTGAAGTAAATGAATTTTTCGTAATCGATAAAAGTTACCGTAATGATAGTTTAACTTTTTGCAAAAAATAAGTCAGAAATATTGAAATAAAATGCAAATCATGGTTAAATAAAATGCATATCATGGTTGCTTGAACATTTTCACTCATTTTCAGGCAGGATATCTATCTGTAAAGTTATTGCTACTAGCTATGAGACATCCCGTATATTTTTGAACGTGAATACGAGTACATTTTTAATATTGTTATTACGAATATGGCGCGCATGTTAAAACTAGTCTTTCAAAAAAGGTTATCTCTCAGAAAGTAAACGATGTAGGTTGACCTTAATTGTGTCAACGGATTGAGGACAGACATCAGATTTTTTAGATTGCACTTTCACCCGCCCCCTGAGAATATTAATTATCACTTTAACAATGTGAATGGCTGATTAAAAATAAGATAAAACTACTCGTTATATCTTCTAACCGTTTTCTGATTAGAATCCACAATAATCCCACGTACCCCAAGATTGATTGAAGTCAAAGACTTAGTTGATATTAGGTTAAACTTCAAAGTCTTGTATCTCAAAAAGTGTACGACGCAGGTAGAAGTTAATGGTAAAAGATTTATGGTTTGTATTATGGTCCTTTGCAGGCGCGTGCAGCGAAAACATTTAATTTTTATATTTATTTATTTATTTACTTAATAGATAAATATATTTATATTTTTTAAAACAATTATAACCAAAAGATATTCATAATCAAATTATTATACATGTTTTACCTTACCAAAAAGAATCAAGGTTCTTGTGTGTGGTGAGGGATAAACACTTACAAAGGAAATTTTTTTAACAAAAAAAAAATACATGAATTACAAAAGCAGGTAAGTAGTGCAAGATATTGTTACATAGTATTATTTAAGTTAGAAAATATTAAATTATAGGTATTGCAGAACATTGCAGCATGACTTTTATGCAGACATGTATTTTAGAAAAAAAATATCGAAATAAAATATTTATGTGACAGCATATTATGATGTATTAATATCAGAATTATATAATAATAAGTGCCTTACGAATATTATGAGATATATCTATGAAACTGTTTTTTTTTTTAGAATTTTTCAAAAATATATGCTTAGGAAAATGTCATGCTTCAATGTTTTAAGCGCACGCCACTTGTCTTTTGACATATTTAAGTATTGAAACAACAGATATTTTGGATACCACCAACCACATGGATGTGTCGAGTTTCGATTCTCGACGTATCGCTGAATTCGTATCATAACGTCTTCAGGAGAGTGCTCTATCGCTGTGGGAGTCACAACTACTGTGCATACAATCTGCGACCACGCAATAAATAATCAGTATCACTGTGACCCCCGCAGCACTCTCCTTATGACGCTGTGATTCAATCCAGCGAAACGTCGAGAATCATACAACCATACGGTTCGTATAAAACATCTATTTGGTTCGTATAAAATATCGGTTGTTTCAGTACCTGAAGAGCTAATGACTGAAGAAGCTAAGAATATAATGAATTTAGGTCAGATTTAAGATTTCTACCGATTATATTAGCTGTGTTCGCCCTTCCCCTCAGTGTCCCGTATAAGAAAGTTACGTTAGCGGTACTAATTGGTGGGCTATGTCAACTTTGGAACCTCACAGAACAAACACAAGTTCGATAGAGACAAAAAAGAGTTAAACGATTTATTATAAGCTTCTTTATGTTAATAAATATTAAATGATAGAGCTCACTACGAAAAAAAGGGTCCTACAAACGAATGAAAAAAGAGGAGGTTAAAGGCTCCACCAGTACCTTCTACAGTACCCAATTTTGCCGCGGATTCACGTTAACATAATCCCGAACACAGCCAGCAATTATTATTTGTTTCAAATATTCTACTGATATATAATGCATACATAATTTAATTTTAAATAAATTATGCCGCCTTAGTAATTTAACATTCATCTTTGAGCCCTGCTACTGCCTTTGTTTGCAATAATACAATTTACCTACTCAACCTTTGGAGGAAACAAAAAATATACATTCTAAATGTTAACTTTCAGTACAATAACAAATTTAGTTAACTTTAAAGAGTCAATTAGCACATTATCTTCCCCTTCTCCAGCCAGTATTGGGTCTCGGGTCGAAGGATTGGTTTAGTCGCGTCTCCTGCGGAATCTATTAAGAGGATTAACTCCAGATGAAGCCAACATCACAATCTCCTTCTGGGGGCTAGTTAACCCTGAGTGGGTGGCCACGCAGTCATATAGGGGTGGCCTACCACTATTCGGTGAACTCGAGTATCAAAAATGGAAAAAAATATTTTGATTTCAAACCCTAGAGTTATGTTGAATATTTAAAAATATTAAAATTTTTGATTTTGATGAGATCAAATTTTTATCCTCGTGGTCACCACTTGGGGTAATAGGCATAGTAAGGTTGAAGTAATGAAAAACGTGCAGCGGTTTTGTGGAATGTTTTTTTCTCATCCGGAGATAAACTTATGGAGAAAGTGAAGATTTACGAGAAAAAATAATATCGTAAGACTTAGAACATGCATAGCGGGAGGCCCCCCCGATAGCCGACGCAACGGTCTGTCCGCTGTTAGGACTAGATAATGATGTGACCTTATATGTTCCAGCTCGCATATATACCGCTTCTTTGTCATTTACACATCTTCGTGTGCAGTATGATGTCCGTAATTTATTGATACTCGTTTGAAACAACACTGTTTGACCCACATATTTAAATTATTTTTATCGATGAGATACTTTTACAACACTGAATTTGGTCAAGTACGCACAATACCAATATTGTGTTGAGTTAGCATAAATTATTTATTTTAGAAATATACCTACTTTAAGATAAAGATTCTTGAAACAATAAAAGGAAAAGGAAACAAAAAATTGTAAAATATGTGTAATTGTCTCAAAGAAAAAAACAAAATATTGTTAATATTCCAGTTATTTTAATTTATTTTCCAAAAAATGTTACTTTCATTTCAGCGGATAGCAATTTTCTTTTCTTTTGATGAACTTTAACGCTATCCTCTATATCGTATTCAATGATTTTAAATAACATAAACTACTGATCTCCATATTACTCTATAGCGTAATATGGAGATTATTATTTTATTCAACAAAATTATCATTTACCTAATGGAGAGTTAAATGTTGTATATCTAAATAAGATAGCAATATACCTCATGTATTCTAAGATCTCAAAACTATCAATCAGTTGAAAAATAATTTTAATAATACATTTTTGTATCAATATATAAATATAGCGCGGTGATAAGAAAATCCGAGCTTAGTGTCAAGGCAAAACTTACTGTTTTCAAATCTATGTACAGGCCCACCCTAATATATGGCCTTCAAATTTGGATCCTGACAGAGAGAGTGAGATCAAGAGTCCAGGCTGCCGAGATGAGTTTTCTAAGGGGGGTAGCGGGAGTCACACTGATGGACAGAGTGAGAAGTGCCAACATAAGGCACACACTCGGCATGGAACCCCTACTCCTGCACATAGAAAAATCACAACTGAGGTGGCTTTGACATGTGCTCAGAATGCCAGAGGAACGAATCCTCTTGGCAACCCCGGGGGGAAGACCGTGGGTCGACCCAGATTAAGCTGGGAGAGAGAACAAAAAAATGTATTTTGAAAACAGAATGGGCCTGGACTGGTCGACTCGAGCAGAAGCAACGCAAGACAGGGGATCATGGAAGTACCTTGTCGAGTTTTTGGGCCCCTGACCCTACTAGGACAAGGGGAAGAAGAAGATGATAATGATATATTAATATTGATAAGAATAATATTGATTCCGGGATCGAGACCCAGTGATGACTTAATTTTTTCCATTTTATAATTTCTTTCATAGTGATTAACCTAAATTTGTTTTATTAAAAACAAATTTAGATAAATTACAATGAAAGAAACAGAAAAAAATATCATTTCGAAAAAAAAATTAAGGCATCGCTGGCTCTCGATATCTGAATATTTCACTGTATGTAGATAGCTTTGCCAATTACACTACACAGAATGTTCAAATTTCATAACAACATGTTTCTAAGTGAGAAATTTATAATTTCTGATTGGAAAATGAGATATTTTTTTGTGTATGCAATTATTATTTTTATTTTTTTATTTTATTTATTTATTTATTTATTTAAATTAATTTGATTATGACTGATCATAAATTACAAAAGGGTTATGATAAGTTCAGTGTACTAATAATGTAAATAAATTTTAATTCAATAAATTCTGACCACTGCAGGCAATTTGTTAATGTCTAGCCAATTTTAATCCATTCTAAGCCAGTGTCAAATTTATTAGTACTTAAGAGGTAAATTATTAATTCATGTCAAAGCAATAAATTAGGATCAAATTATTTAAATAAAGGTGTAGGATTATATATTTTTAAAATTTTTCAAAATTCAGAAAACATATTACAGATCATAAATTATAATTTTTCCTTATCTTTTTATACAGTGCAGAAACACGAACGCTTCGGTAACTGAGCGAAGTAACATATAAGACGGTTTAGATATATAGCATTGGAATGGAATGTTAGGCATGCCATCCATCAATATGCGATGCATTAAAATGGATTAATTATACAATTACATATTTTTATATTTTATTCGAATTGTAAGGTCCTCACCTCACATGCTGGGAATATATGATGAATTCTACAACTAAATGTTCACTATGAAAATCAATACTTCGATATGAGTAAAACAAAGGAGATATTCATGAAAACGTGTATGAAATCACTAGGTGTGCATATCTATCAACGTGTATATGCCTTACTCTACAAACCTATGGTACCAACAATAAAAATACACTTTGTCAGTCCCTGTGTGCTTTCTGGCCATTGCTGAGACAAGAATGAAAAGAAGATGGATGCGAAAGATGCCTTTGAGATGAGGTGTTGAAGACATTGCTCTTACCATGGAATGCAAGGCTCACAAATGTTTCAATGCTGTAATAACTACATATCAACCACTTTTATAAGGCGAATCCCTCAGTATCTATGTAAAATAGAAAACAGCTAAGACATATTGCTCTTTTGAGAAGGACAGGGAAGAAAATAAACAAGTATACTAAATTTAGATAAAAAAAATCGCATTATTCTCTAATCCCACTAGTTAATGGTTGAGTGTAGATAAACGTTGCCTTTTGTTGCTATCTACAAATTTCGCTAGAGTATCATAGACAATATCCACTATTTATATATTTTTTTGTCTTTTTTGCCAAAAGCAGCCCTTCAAATTTGAGGCCGATTCACATCCACATATTTTTAAATGTATATCACGCAGGATATTGGACACTACTGGAATATTTAATTGTCCAATGTTCATCAGTATGTAGTCAAGAAACCTTTTTGTCTAAAAAAACTAAAAATAATGGACAAAAATGTTTATTCCAACACATTAGAAATAAACTAAACTCACACTCCCATACGTGTACACACTCAATATTAGTTTTAATTCCGCTAACCCCAGCACACAGAGTAGCAGCAACTAAGTCGCCGCCGAAGGGGTTAATCCTTACGGATAGCACAGACGGCGCTCGCCTGCCACCCCCTCCCTGACGGGCCACCCCAACCCTGTCCTCCTTGTTAATGAAATAATCATGTAAAACAAAAAGTTCCCGAAGCTTCCGCGGCCCGGCGATGGAGACTAAAAGCTTTCCATTTGTAAGAGCTACGCCGTAGAGCCGATACAGCCGCTGCTCGTCTTGTCAGGGGTGACGCCGTGACGGTAATTCGGTTAAGAGATTTGGGACGAGAGGGATGCTCGACAGTTTAGAGGATTTAAACTGATTAGATTCATTAGTAATGTGAGAAAGAATATAAATGCTGTCACGTAAGTTATCGTAAAATACTAAATTAGGTTAACATTGTCGCACTAAAGCTATATATAACTTTAATAGTAGCTGGCAAAGAGCAAAAAGCAATGGAAAAGAGTCAATGACGTCACGGAAGAACTTGTTTCTCAAAAGAACGGCAGCTGATGTATTATGTCAATTCAAATAAGTAAATTGTTCAGTGATTTAAATTTATTATAGGTATTCCTTTATGATGATTGATTGATTGTGACCTCTGATTTGTGAGTACTGGGATGTGGTGTTAGAGGTACAAGATGCGCTTATCGTAGACAATACGAATTTTTTCATTTCGTATCGTGAATATAAAGTCAAAGTTGCACTAGATAAAATTGCAAGTACTTTTCTTACTCACGCATTACGTTGTATTAATCCTTTTATTACTCACTGTAAGCCAAGTGGAATACGTTAATATCTGAATCCTGATAATTCAAAATTATTGAAGGTAAGCTATTATTCACATTTAACATAACATATCATTATACCGTATACACAATAGCCGTTTTGCCGAACGTGCCGAACGTGCGTTACCTCTTCACTGGACTCCACCTCACTCTCAATTCATATTTTGAGTAAGGACACATTTATAAAATGTTCTAAATAAATATGTGATTAAACTGCAAGTACGTTTTGTTCATGCATAACATAGTCTTAATAATTTTATCCTTCACTATAAGCCAGGTAAAATGCTTTTGGTAACAGCCACTTTAGATCCCGTCCCCTCTCATTCCCTCTTCTTCGTAGATTCCTGATCGTTCTGTAGGCTAGTTAGTGCATGCTTGTCCTGGACAAGATTAACCCGCATGTGATTAATATTATGGTTGTGGTGTATAGTGTTGTGAACGTAATAGTGTTGTGTTGGTCCTGACGAAGTGACGGGTACGTCTCGAAACCGGTAGATCTAAAATCTGGTAGTGGTTTATACTAATTTAACTAGCACCCTGGTTCTAAATAAATTATTGAAAGCGAGCTATCATTCACATTTTACCTCAAAATACGTACCTACGTACCTCAAAATACTTATTGAAGCAGTGTTACTATTAACTTCAAGCAGCTAAAGTAATAGCAGGCTCTTCTCCATTCCAAAATATTATACTAAAACAGCATCGGATATAAAAATAAATAAACATTAGGGTATTACATCTTGTATGTCATTTATGAAACATTTGTAGTCAAAATGTTACTTTGTAAATAATTAAATAATTAAATTTTTTACGTAAAAGTATACATTACATAAAAAAAGTGATAAACACATAACAAGATACCTCAAAAAAGTAGAAAAATACTGTACTTTGATATTTATCTGTAATTTTAATAACTGTAAAAAATGAACAAAGTTAAGGGTGTTATTACGGTCGTAAGACATATTTAACTGTAAATATTTGCGAACCGTATGTTTTTCCAAGAAACGATTCGTTTAAAATATCCGCAACTATTTACAGTTAAACAAAATTTTAATTTTAATTACTTAACAAATTAAAATTTTTATGAATGTCTTATCCCTGTCTGTTTTCCCTGGTCGCTAATGTATATGGCTTTGGTTAGAAGATCCAAGTTGGTGACGGCCCCAGGCTCAAACAGTATGACAGAATGTATCTCATCCGCGGATTTTCCAATTCCTTGCTTAACATTTTCATCTGAGGGGCGGCGTAACACTAATGGACTTGGTCCTTCCTTTATGCGTAATCTCAACATTAAATACCACAATGCTTATTTCGTTACAAATGTTTTTTGCAATGATAATTAGGCATAATTTAAATAATAATATAAATAATAAAAAATAATAATTTAAATAATAAAAAATAATCATTTAATATTTTTTTTAGCGTATAGTTGGATATAATAAAAAAATGTTTGCACGCACTTATGTGCGCGCGTAAGAAGTAACACTTATTTGGCATACATAAAAAAACGCGTGTTGTGTTGTATGCTTTGTTTTGGATGGAATGCGTACGCGTATTTTCATCAATAAAATTAAAATTAAATCAACCAATAAAAAATCTAAAATACCCTCATACTGACTTGCGTGGAAATTAAACAATAAGCACAAAATTCAACATAATAACACATTACTTTTATACGTCTATATCTTACTTAATCTAATGTCTTACATTATATGTGATGAACGAATAAAACTGTTTTAAAAAATAATTTATAAAAAATATTTTAAATAATTACTTGGCAGATTTTAGAGATGAACGGCAATGTTTTTTTAGTATATCTTCATTATTCATATGAAAAATTGACAGATTGATTCGTTCATCTCAGAATGTACTAAACAGCACATAGGATTTATTATATATACAGCGACGATATATAGATACAAATAAGACAATGCCCCCCACTTTTAGACACTAGAATTAAATTCTCTATTAAAAGTGGGTAAGCGTTAATATTCTCATTCTTTTTTCAAATATATGATATGTAATTAACACCTCTATTTATTTATTTATTTTATTTTGGGGAAAATTAACAGCAAATCAACATCTTAACAAATATTTTTTTTTTTTTTATTGATTTTATTTTTAACTTTTCAAAGCAAGAAAACACTTTGTGGCTTGACATTATAAGAAATTTAAGAAAAAATTACACACTATGTTTTAAACCACTTAATTGCTATACATTTGTCAACTAGTTTCGGTTGGACTCAACCTTCTTCAGGACAATTACAATATAGACTGATTTTATTTTTTTATTTATTTAATTTATGATACAAATACAGTTCTTATATATAACATATCAGATTAAACATTTTTTTTATACTTAGTAGTCATGTAGACCTCATCAGTGAAGAGAAGCTCTTGAGTCTGATGAGAGAGCCACAGTTCTTATTCCTTGTTGTAGTATATAGGTACATAGTTTATACAAGTTATTTATTAATACAGTAAAAAGGTAAATTGATAATGAAAGTATAGGAGTTATTTTGAAAAAAGCTATAAGTTTAAATGATTTATGAATTTAAGTTTGATTTTAAGAAAATTTTAATTTTTTTGATTTGCTCTGAGAGGTTACTGATGCATCGTATCTCGATAGGTAAGTTATTATAGTAATTAATGGCTTTATAAATATAGTGATGCTGCACTTGGGTTGTTTTATATTTAAGTATTATGAATTGGTTTCCATTTCCTATAAGTTTGAAATATTCCTGGTTTTCTGTAAGGTTTTTTCTTTACATATTTTTAATATGGAAACTTACTTGAAAATATCATCTACGTTTGGTACTGGAAACAATTTAAAGAGATCTTTTGTTGGAAAAGTAGATTTTTTTTTCAGTATTACTTTAATGATAATCCTTTGTGATATTTTTACTGAGCTTATGTTTTATAAAATAATGGTTTTAAAATTATGCTAATTAAAAATTTTCCACTGAATATAGTAATTTAATTTAACAGCGAGTGGAGAGGGTGGAGGGGAATGTGGGACGGGAGTAGAAGGGAAGATACATTGTACGAATTAGTTTGGGTGCGGTTGTGTAGATATTGTTTGTTTTATGTTTCTTATCGTTGAGTTGAAAATGTCAATGTGGTGATAGTTTGTGTTAAATGAATTTGTGGATCTGTACATAAAGGTGTTTTGTTTTGAGTTGATCTTACAAAAGGGGAGATGAAAAGTAGGTGAATGCCTGTTATTGCGAGTTTGGATGTGGTAAAATATTCGTTGAAGAAGTTCCGGACTATCAACTAGATTGTGTGTTATTTTGAATAACAACAATAACATCACCGCGTCAGCTATGTTTCTTCGACGAGTTAGAGTCTACATGTTAAAAAACAACGCGGAGTCTTCATTGCTTAAATGAGATCTAAATGAACGGAGGTCTAGGTATCTTAGGAATCTGTTTTGGACGCTTTCAATTCTATTTTCGAGTACCGCATATCCTGGATTCCACACCTGAGATGCATATTTTAAAATACTACGAACGTATGAGAAATAAAGTGTCTTGAGGGTACTGAGATTTTTGAAATATTTCCATGTGCGTATGACAAAACCAAGCATAGATGAAGCGTTGGAAACTATGTAATCGATCTGTTTGTTAAAATTTAATTTACTGTTAAGAATCACCCCAAAGTCTTTGCTTTCGGATTTGATAGATAATGATATATTGTTAATTGAATATTCATTAGAGAATACCTTTTTATTTTTTGTAAAGCGTACAACGAAGCATTTAGAAACATTTATTTCCAGGCTGTGGGCATTGTAATACGTGTTCAGACGATGTAGGTCATCTTGCAGCCTTCGACAATCTTCTAGTGAATTTATGGGAGAAAAATTTTTCATATCATCTGCATACAGGATAGTTTTTGAGTTTAGTTGATATAAATGTTAAATAGCAATGGTCCCAGCAGGCTGCCTTGAGGTACTCCAGATGTTACAACAACAGTGTTAGATTTAAACCCTGCAACCACTACAATTTGTAGGTGATTATTCTCCTATCACAAGAATGTGTCGTATGGATTGCTCTGACCCTAGCATTGATGCTGATGTTCCGGCAGATATTCTATAATCATTCAAAAAGTCACTCCTACACAACATCCATTTTCTTGACAAAAACCTGAACCCACAGAACAACACAAATAATCAATATATGAAAATAAAAACACTTGATTTTTATTTCCGCATTTTTAATTTATATTATCAATCTAAATATTTTACATTCAACAACCTGTATTTATTTCTATGAACTCTTTTCAATAGTTTTCATATAAATGCAAGTTGTTGAATGCAATATATTAAAATTGATAATGCCCTCATAAAGCAAAACGCGTTAAATAAATGTAGAACTAAAAAACAAGTGTTTTTATTTCCATATGTGCAATTATGGAGTTTTATGAACTAATCTCCGAAACAATAAATTTGCAAATAAATATTTTTACACAATCTTTATGGACTATATTGATACACTAAATACATAGGTATGCACGTTGCTAGAGCAGGCCAAAAACACTTGGTCATTGGGATAGTGGGCTGAGTTTTAAATAATAATGATTATTTTTTTATGTAATAGCCGGTATTCTTGTAGTGTCTCTTTAAAGATTAAATTAAATAAGACATATATGTGGCATGAAATGTTTACATATAACCATCAATCAGTGTTCTTATTATACTTAATTGATATAAAAAAACATAAATCAACATGATTTTAAATGTTTAATCTCATTAGACCAACCCGATTAGATTGATAAATTTTGTATTAAAGTTATATATTATTTGTTCCTGATGATGAGAGGGTCTGCTCCTCTCGAAACTTTAGTAGTAATTTAATGACTCATACTGTGTGTGTATTACAAAGTAAAATAAAAAATATTTTAAATTATAAATATTTATTTCATAACCATCCCATAAACTTCCACATAAAAAAATCAAGCGGTTTATTTAAATATTCATGTAAGTCCCTTGGAATTATATTATAAATAGGTTTGAAACATTTACGAATACACAAATCGGGAAATAAATTGCCAAAGATACTAAATGTCGGATATTTATTACCACTTGACCAGACAAACAAAGTTTCCCAACAAATCAAGATTATAAAATATGACAGGTCAAATAAATTACGGTGGAGAATCTTAAGGGGCCCATGTTTGTAGAGAACTTCACCAAAACTTTTCTGCCAGCGTTTCGAGTATGCATTTAGGATATTTTAGTTTTCTAAAAATAGGTTTTAGAATTGTATAAAGCTAAGAATAAAATATTTTAAAAAACTAAATTGTTGTTGTTCTGAATAATTTTTTTAAATATTTTTGATGTTCATACTGTATCTTTGAGGTCGGATATAATTATTAAATTTAATTAAACAACTTTATATTAACCACTTAACTAGTAACTCTACGTCTACCAGTCTACCAGTCTACGCAAATTGCGTCCGTCCTGATGAAGATACAGTGGTATCGAAACCGGTAGACGTAGTGTTACTAGTTAAGTGGTTAGTACAACGTTGCGTAATTAAATAATTATTTACATAAAAAAATGTAATAATTTTTTAAATTAACAATTAACTTAATTAAATAAAATAAAAATATTTATTGTATAATGAAAGAGATATTTGGGAGGTCCATGAAAATAATATTTTCAGTTTACATTTAAAACATTTTTTTTGTTACGCCCGTGTACGTCTCGGTATGTTTGTCACTGAGTAACACAAGTAGTTATGGTATTTTAACTGGTGACATACTAACCGTTATTTGAGATTTGTATCTGATTGCATCGATGATTTGTAAGTGATTCTTCGTAAATCGACGGTTACCATTATTGGTACAAAACAACAGTTACATCTTCGTTTCTACTCGTTGTTACAATCAGATACAAAACTCAATAATATTATCGTGAGTAACCGGTTAAAATAACGGTATGACCATCAGTATTTATAATCAAAATTATATTACCCACTTATTCAATATTACATATATGCGTATTGAGTTCCGACACGTTGCCGAACGACTACTTAATTCAGGAATAATATTCACTTAAAAACAATATCTATTTCAAAAACTGTTATATATGTGTTCATACATAAAAAGAACTAGTGTAGAAGAGTAAGTAATAATAGAGTAGAAGAGTAAATTGTTGGTCTAGGGGTTAAGACTCTCGCCTAGAAATCCAGTGGTAGGTGATTCGAGCTGGTCAGAAAGTTATTGTATTTTTATATCAAAGATTAGTTTTAAAATCATATGAATATTAATGTAACAAGTATTCTGTGTTTAAATCTTTATTTAAAAAAAACTAACCCATAAAAACCGAGTTTTTATTAGGTATACTCCCTTTCTCATTGAATCAGGTTTCGTGCCTACTGCACGCGTCGGGATAATTACTCATTTGTATTGATTCCAATTTGAAAAAAAAAAAAAAATTCGAAAAATCCAAAATTATACTATAATTATTGCATTTTTTTTAATAAATTTTTTTAGATCATTTTTTATCGTCGCCACGAGTCTGCCTGCAAAGTTTCAGCTCGATTGGATGACGGGAAAAGGATTAAAAAACGGTCCAAAGTTTTTCCGGCAGACAAACCGCAGACGCTACGAGTTAAAAGAAAGAGAGTAAAATGATAGATAGGTCGTAAGTCATACGGTTGCCCAAAAAGACTTCCATCCCTGCTTTTCAAATATCAAAAAAATAGATTCGTTTCTATGAGATATCTAAATATAATAATCACGTCGTCTGTCTGTAATTGTTCGTGGAATTACAACTGAAGATAATAATTAGAGTGTGACACACAGTCAGCGCATAACACGCAACAGCTCCAGTTAAGGCGATCGTCTAGCAGAATGAGGAAATTTCACTATTTTTTCTCATATCTTCTCTTTCGTTTTTTATCACATTTTTGTAGGAACATATCTAATGTAAAAATTTATTCATCAGGTTACATATATTTTAAATACGAATATCTTATTAAAATGTCATAAACTAAATTAAATAATTGATTAATAAACTACCAAACCTTCGATGTTTTAAAAATGAAGAAAATTGCTCCACTTTGTGGGCCTTTTATGACTGAACGGCGTGTGAGATGTCTTTTTTATTCAATAATATTACAAAATTAACAATTATCTTAAATTTGTTACAATTATAGAAAAATCTGTTAATACGTTTACATGCAATTTATGTTTTAAAAAATACTGTTTTTTAAAAATATTTTTTTTTTTTGTGGGTCTTTTTCAACTCTTTTTACATGGTTGACAACTTTTTTACTTCAATAGTCAAAAGAATAGATATTATAATTTTACAATAAAAACAAAAAAAAATCAAAATCTTTGTCGATATTCCTGATTTTAGATATTTAATCAAGACGCAACGTATTTATGACACAATACGCAGTGTCTTGATTAAATAGCTAAAATCTGAAATCGAGAATAATTTTTTGATTTTTTTTTGTATTAATTTTAAAATAAAAATGTCTATTCCTTTAATTTATTAAAGAAAAAAAGTTATAAACTATTTTAAAAGGATCGAAAAAAACTCAAAAAATAAAAATAATTTTAAAAACAGTATTTTTTAAAACATAAATTGCATGTAAACGTATTAACAGATTTTTCTATAATTGTAAAAAATTTAAGATAATCGTTAACTTTGTAATATTATTGAATAAAAAAGACATCTCACACGCCGTTCAGTCATAAAAGGCCCACAAAGTGGAGCAATTTTCTTCATTTTTAAAACATCGAAGGTTTGGTAATTTATTAATCAATTATTTAATTTAGTTTATTACATTTTAATAAGATATTCGTATTTAAAATATATTTAACCTGATGAATAAATTTTAAAATGAGATATTTCCATACAAAAATGTAATAAAAAACGCAAGAGAAGATATGAGAAAAAATGGTGAAATTTCCTCATTCTGCTAGACGATCCAAATAAATAAATAAACGATTAAACCCACCTAATTCCCGTGATTTTTCATGGGCGTGCGTGTGTCTAAATAAAAAAAAACTGCACCTTATTTTCATTAAGCAGAATTATCTCTTATAATTTCAAAAGCATCTTCTTGTAATAAGATTAGGTAAGACGTCTTCTTCTAATAAAGCGACATTATATTTTTAAAAGCATTTAGACGTTTTTATGAAGTTTGAAAGTTTAAAAGTTTGTAATATTTTTTTAAAATCAAAACTATGAAAACCAACGGTGACACCGGATTTTTGGCACAAAAAATATTTTAGTTTATGTTTATGTATTTTCATAGTCTGTGTGTACATCTAACAAAATGAGACAGATATTCTGCGGACAATCTTAACCTGAAACTTCGACAGCGACTGGTCAAATGTTATATATGGTCAGTCCTGCTGTACGGAGTGGAATCGTGGACCCTCAAAGTGAGTAGCATGAACCGGCTGGAATGCGGATACATCGGAGAATGCTCCGGATACCCTGGACGGATATAGTCAGCAACACAAGAGTTCTTCAAAGAGCTAGAGTGAATAGAGAGTTGCTGACAAATATCAAAATCCGAAAGGTATCGTATTTGGGTCATGTGCTCAGAGGAGAAAAATATGAATTGCTCCACCTGATTCTTATGGGCAAGATAGAGGTCGTAGAGGTGTTGGAAGGAGACAAATTTCCCGGCTCCGCAATATACGCGACTGGACGGGCATAAGAAGTGTTGGAGAGCTGTTTCGTGCTGCCCAGGACAGGGACGCTTTCTCTCGGGCGATAGTCAACGTTGGGGGGACCTGACATGACACCAAAAGAAGAAGAAGAAGTGTGTACATCTAATTAAAGTTAGCACTCTCCCATGACTAATAATAATTTTAAATAATATTTAATAAATATTAAAATGCACTTCCGCACGTCCGTGAATGCGCATTACGAGATGTCTCCAGTTAGACGGATCTGCGAGACTCATCCGCTTTAAGTGATATTGAAACCAGATGAATGTTCCGAGCTCGGCCCGGGGCGACCCCGGCCGTATCTCTCCCGCCGGGTCACCAAGACCCCTTCACTCATCTCCCCCTCCCTCTCTGCAGAACACATTTTCCAATGTTTTGCAAGTATGCACAACTTCATTATTAAAATACACCTAAATATAAACAATCACCGTTATCGAACACATTGATAAGTCAGTGCAGTACCTGAGGAATATATTTATTTTTTAATTATTTTTTATGTCGATGACTCGCTTTACTACACGGCTTCTTCCAAGATTTAGATTATTATATTTATTTATTTTTTATTTTGTTTTATTTATTTATTAACGTCCTACAGGGCTTTTGCAAACAGATGGGTAAAGTGTACATTAATAGAATATATAGTTTAAAGAGAAAAAAATAATTACTTGTAAAAATAATAATGACATAAATGGTAAGAAAATAATTAAAATACAGATACAAATATATAAAGATAAATATAATATAAAGTAAAATGCAAGGATATAACAAAGCAGAAGCATAAGGAAAACATAATATAATAGAAATTCAAAAACAAATAAGTAATAATATAGAGTGAAAAGCAATAGCACAAGCTTTGAAAGTTAAAATATAATAAATTTTTTACATAACAGTTAGTTATCTCATTCAATCAACAATCAATACAAATAAAAATCAATTATTTAAGTCCAATTTGATAAATACTAGTAGTTTTTCAATACACCTTTTAATAAATGTTTGAATATTATACAGTTATTGGCAAAGTTGTCAAGTTGCTCGTATCTGTTTGCTAGTCTAGGAAGCCTTTGCAGTGGGGAATTAAAGAAGTTGTTACTAGCTGCAGTTTCCACGGCAAAACCTGCATGACTTCTAGTTATCCGAGACGGAACACGCAAGCAGATACGTTCCAGTAGTTGAGGGCAGTCGATAGTACTATTTATTAATTTGTGTAAAAATATGTATTGAATATTTTATATTTCACTGAAAAACATTTTGGTCCCTGCAAGAACGAATATAGCAAAATATCGAAAATGAAGGCTCTTTTTTTACTACTACTACTACTACTACTATAACTACTATTAATACGCGCTTTTGCTTCACTCAATGGCATGCTTACAATGTATGTATGTTATAATGTTTGTAGTGCTCGTAATATATTAATATCAAATATTATCTTTGCCTCTGTGAGTTAATATAATTTTTTTAATTAGTATTTTTATTGGCCGATCGTGTCCACACCTTAGCAAGTCGGTTTTTTCCTGACTACAATGGGTTTAATGCTTCTTATCTTGAAATAGACTTAACCGCGTGCCTGAACCACGGTACGAAATCTGACCGACTCGATAACCACTGAACCAAATCGTTTTACTAATAAATTCCAACCCTTAAAACCCACCCCGCGAGGTCGCGCCACCCCGCCATGCATCATGCCGCACTCACTCAGATTGTCCAAGAAAGGTGTACCGGTGCATATGTCCCGCATTAGAATAATTCTTCCCCATATTCAAAGTAAAGGGTTGGAGAATGGACGGCCGTATTTGTCAAATGTGATATGATTTATCGGGGTGTTTTCGTGGGGCGGGCCGCATACCAACTTATAAAATATACAGTACTCCTGCTAAATGAAGTTCCGCATATTTTTATTCGCAAGAATGCCTTCTTAAATTGAAGAAAATGATTTTCCCGACATAAAACCGTTACTACTTGGTTGAAATAAAACTCGCGTGGTTTATACAGTGTTTGTATAAATCTATTTATGATATTTGATCGCATGTTCATTAAATATTCTAAACAACTTTTTATAATGACGTTGCAATTATACACCGTAGTTCTATGACATTTAAATCAAATAAGTTTAATCAAATATCCATAAATATAATAATATAAAGTTCATATACATTTTAATGGAATAATATTTAGATGCGGCATTTATGAAATGTTATATCTTTCTACTTGATTCATCTACATAATTTGTATGCAGAATTAAAGTAATTTGTATTACTGTTGATGTGACGTGCTTGTTTGTCTAGCAGTAAGACAAATTGCCCAGCGATGTTAGTGGTCGCGGGTTCGAGAATCATCCCGGGAGATCACAAATGAGTCATATTTTTGTAGTTCTAGTTTAAAAATTGACAAATATATTGATGTGATGTGTAGTCCGTACACGCATCTTTATTTATTTAAATAAAATAAATTAACATTAACAATTGTTTTAATTTTAACCGTTCAAATAAATTCAATATATTCTTTAGAAAATGTGATTCGTGCTTCTAAAGTACAATATCTTCTCTCAAATCAATGAATCCAACACCATCAAAATAGGGTCCATTTTGTTTTACCACTACTAATAACATAAAGTTTTGAAATAAATTTTCCAGAATATTAAACTATTTATTAATTGATATTGAAACTAAATGGAATAATTTAGTCACGACTTAGCAGTTTCAAATTTTTTTTTCTTAGTAATTAGACACTTTAGAAACGTTTTACTCAACTTTTTCCAAATAAAATAATTAAAATATTCTCTTAACTTTGTTCTTAAATATTAATAACTTTATTAAATAAATTAACTTTTCTCAATTCGAGTCAAATTATTAAAATGTTTTAATGTGCAATAAAAAGCAGCTACGTGAACTTATTCAAATTATATATTTTAATTTGTTAGATTTACTATGACAAGAAGAACGCACATACATAGGTATTTTGCAAGGCCTCAGGCATTCATTAGTCTTCCAAACTTGGCCATCTACTACGCGGTTACTCTTACATTTCTGTAAATTCTCAGATTTATCAAATTTATATCGGTCTATGTTTCAACTGTCGTAAGGGATGAAAGTCATCTTTAACAAAAGAGACAAATCTTGTTGAGAACGGCATAGAAAATAAATAGCTTGGTTGTAATAAATAACTAAATAATATTTATGTAGTTCGTTGCGTGTGTTGTTTTTATGAAAATATTAAGTCCTTTTCACTCTTAATTTTTTTTTTACATTATATTTGTGCATATGTGTTTTACCTTGTGCAAGATATATAAGATCACTAGTATTTTAGATATGTTTAGATCAGTTGTATGCAGTTAGTAGATTGAAGTGCTAGTTGTATTTAAACTTGTAGAAAAAGAGAAATTAGATATTTATTTAACAAAATATTATTATGATTTCAAATCTGAATAATATTTGTTGCAGAGTTTTAATGAGGCACATATTTTATTCCAACTCATTTTGTAGAAATTCTAATTATATGCAGCTTACTTCAATGTACTGCCTGCACGCCGCTGGTAAGTATTTTTTGCGTATTTTAATTTTTTTGTTTTACTATTTTCTTATGTTAATATAAAATACGGATTTACAAAACGTGTTTCTGCCCCATCATGACTTACAGTATCGAGTTCAGAGCCGACACTGTCCGAACCAAAAACTTCCTTCGAACCAGCGCACACACGTTGCTTGAAGCTATTTAGGAAAAAACAATGTATTTCTTTAAGACCGTTCATAATACCAAATAATTATCAGAATACTTATAAACATATCGAAGTGTAAAATACAATTAATAAAACTTGTATAAATAATATCGGTGAAGTTTGGCGACGTTGTAAATTGAAGCGACATGCGAATTACTGTTAATTAAACGACCACGCATTGTTGCTTAGAAGTTTAAATTCCAGTTTACTAATGAAATACCCGAAGTGACAAGTCAAGAGTTCGACTATACTGAACGACAAATAATATCGCTTCATATTCATTTCATATCGCTTAGATATTAGAAAATGGCAAGTACGAGGCAAAGAAGCCAAAGAAATTCTGACAAATAGCAAACAGAGAATAACTTCTTGATTTTATTCAGAAATCGGTCTTGTGATCGATTTACCTAAACAAGGTCGAGGAAATTTTAAGAACCTAGAACTTTCTGGTGATATTACCGGAATAGACTTTAATTAAATTAAAAGATTCGGAGTTATTTTGAGTGCACTTTATAGCGGATATCACATTAACATGGAAAAATTCGATACATATGCTAATGAAACGGCAAAAAGTTTTGTGGAACTGTACAACTGGTTGCCAGCATCAGTGCAAAAAATTTATGGTGCTAAGGTAATAGAAAAAGTGTTACTACCTATTGGGCAATTATCGAAGACGTGCAGGAGTCCCGAGAAAAGAACTGGAAGACGTTTCGAAAATTTCACACTCGAAAAACCTCTCGATTTAACACCAATAACGACTTAATAAACAGGCTACTAGTTTCATTAGACCTCATAATACCTATCAAGTTTGCGAAAACTTCAATGGAAAAGTGTGGGCCACTTTCAAAAGATATAATCAGTTTATGAAAAGTACCAGACAATACGAGTATCACTGAAATCAATAACATACCTATCTATTTTCGAGGAAGTTGATTCAGAATATGAATTATAAAGTGTAAACTGACTAAATGATAAAACGATTTAGCCAATTATATGATTCCACCCGATGAGTTATATTGAAATTACATTTCGCCTTTATTTTGGAGAACATCTTCCCGAAAGAATTATTGAAAAAATTATCTGAAGACGTTCTATTGTTAAATTTGTTAAAATATAATCGAATAAAACAACTCGTATGTTTCAACACAACCAACAAAATGATCATAGAATTCCACAAACTTTCACACATTATAATAGATATTATTTGCTTTTTAAAACTTTTAAATATTGTATAGGTACCCGAATTGTTCTTTTAATTATTAAAAGTTTTGTGGGGGTAATTTGGTTGCAATAACCTGGAGATAAGCTATTCGACAAAAAAAATTATGCATACGTGTTGAATTATTTTAAGTATTTGAAAATTAAATTGTGGAATATTACGAGAAATATCCAATTTCCATCCAGTCGATAACATACAGCCGATTCGTTGCTACGTTATTTATTTAAAAAAATAATTCTTTATAATTTTTTAATGTTATTAAATTATTACCTATTTAACCAGTGCAATAAGTCTAGTAGAATTGATTGAAATTATCTACCTAGTGCTTTAAATATTTCTCGTTAACTAAGGTAACTCACAGTCGAGTCGTCAGAAACTTATTAAGGTAACTAACGGGGTAGGTACTTAAATACTCTTTGACAAGGGAGTGACGTTTTTAAGATAAATGGACGTTCCTGAGTTTCTCCCTCAACTTTTACGTATTTCAAGAACATCATTAAAACACACTTTGCTTCAACAACAACAAAAGTATTTGAAACAACACGATTGGTTCAATAAATAAACAGTTCTTATTTATTGTATCGAAAACCGAAATAATATTTTTGGTAAGAGATAATAATTTGGTGGAGGTTTCTATATTTTCAAATGTCAATGTTATGAATAAAGGAACCATTTTTATTTATTCAAAAACAATATTTTTGTGCAACATTAAAGGAACTGAAGGGAGTTTGAATCCAAAAACAAATGAATTCAATCACTTAATAGCAGTTTTTAGGGGTAAGCTGTCATGTGTATACAACCTTTCGAATCCTATTGTAGGGTTCATTAATTGACTCTACAATGAGATCCAGCGTTAGACCCTGCAATGGCCTATGTACGACATAACACCCCAGAAGATTCTGAACACTCGTGAAACCAGAATTTAAAAAAAAATTAATTTAACATTATAATAATCATTTTTTTAAGCCAAGATTTATCGTTATAACGCATTACTAAATACGTCGTAAAAATAAATATTATATATATCATCATCATCATCAAGTAAGGTCTGGCAAGTCAAAATCTAAATTTGAGTACTTCGGTCATTATTAACCCATTATTCGGTCATTATTAGCCATTAAGACTAAAAATGACCGAAGTACTCAAATTTAAATTTTGACTTGCCAGACCTTACTTGGTAGTAAGCTTCCGATACGAACAGACGTGCTCGCACTGCCTCTCGTGACGGAAATTTATTAACAAGGCACCCTGAAAATGCCTGTTGTGATTCAGGCGCAACGTCGGTTGACGAATGGTCCTTCTGATGACCAGACATCATAATAGTTTCTTATATTTATAAGAAAGTCATACTGATCTGAATATTTTCCTACAATAATGTCATATTCGCCTTATCTTATTTTTACAAATTACCAGAATAAGGTAATTTGTAAAAAATTCGTTAAATGTAATTTTTTGAACATTCTATATGTAATATGAATTCGGAAATTTATGAAGGCATTACTATCGATGATATCGCGATATATTATATTAGATTGGACGTTCTCGATCCTTCCAATTTCAATTTTTTAGAAGTTGTATACATGTTTTACTTACACATGTTGTTTCTTACATCTCATATTCAATGGCGACATCTGTACTAGATTATGTGAATGAAAAAGTTTTCGACTGCAGGTGGCGGTAGTAAAAATACAAAACAAACACGAAACAAGGTGTGCAAATTAAACATATTCCACATATAAAACACAATTTGCAAAAATTTGATAGATGTGGTAGTCTATCATTGGTGGAATTGTGTAGCGACCACATAAGCCAGCCATACGATAGGCCCTATGAAACCCAAAATACTTACGTATTTTCTTTACCATATAAAAAATAGTTGCGTCTCTGTGAGACATCTATAATATATCTTGATTAATGATGCCCCCTGGGGATAAAATCCAGTATTGTGTTCTG
Organism: Agrypnia vestita; assembly: GCA_016648135.1. Lineage (NCBI taxonomy): Eukaryota > Metazoa > Arthropoda > Insecta > Trichoptera > Phryganeidae > Agrypnia > Agrypnia vestita. The sequence continues at coordinate 188,295 of JADDOH010001955.1, forward strand.
GAAAATTTTGAATAATAATATTCAAAATATTCTGAATGGATCGTTTGATTTTATGTTAAGTAACAGGTAAAGATAAGATAATCATTTTACACAACACCTGTCTAATGATGAATTTCGTAAGAGCATTTCTAGTAAAATACATTATTTGGATACACCGGGTTCCTTCCCCTCACGGTTAACTTTTTAATTTGAAGTAAGTGTTGCTTTTTATCAATTTAAGTACTCCGCTAATTAGTTAAGCGCTACTCGACAGTTCATTTCATCCGTCTGGGGTGCTGTGTAAAGAAAAACAACCAAATTTAATTAACCATTTGAGGAAAACTGTTTAAGTACATATCATAAAAACGTATTTGTCACAATTATTATGAAGACGTTTATATTTTAAAATGTCGGTGCGAATCGGTGAATTTCTTAAAGAAATTTTAATAGTAATTAAAATACAAAATTCTCCATGCAATAATGTGCATCGCTAATGATTCCAGATGGCACATATAACGATGAGGTATAAAAAGCAAAAAAAATAAAATATTCTCCATGTAATAATGTCCGTCACTTACTAGATAGAGAAAATAATGATATAAATGAGTATAAAATAATTATGCATAAAAAGCAAATAATGAGGTATTAATGATAGGTTTAGATATTTTTATGTTTTTGTCTATGTAACTATGACCATAATTAATTAATATAAAACTGAAATACAACCATAAAAAGTCTTATATTTTTAACGTGAAGATAGATAGTGATAGAGATTTGTTTTGAAAATAATTTATTATCAACTTGTATACAAAACTTTTAAAGCCTTTATTTTTTTTAAATCAAAGAATTCAATAGCATAATTTTTTTTATACTTATAGCCACTCATATATTTATTTCTAATTTACGTGTAGCTATTTACAATTTAATACAATTACAATTTTTCTATAATTTTTCTTTTATTTATATAATTTGATAGATAAACAATACGCAATTACCTAATTATTTACTATGTCAATCATCGATGTTCTCTTATAAAGTTATTACAGATTCGTGGTCTGCTTTTGTTTAAAAAATTATTTTGAAATATTTTTTTTATATAATGTATGTATAAATTATTTATCGTTGCTATGCAATACGCGTGGAACAGCAGCAGGAAGATATTATATATGCAAGATTAAACTGAACATCTTTTTGATTATTCAGAGTTATAAGGCACATAGGATGCTATAACTGAATGTCGGGAAGCAATTTATTACTAGTTGCTTAGGCCCGTGTCCATGGAATGAAATACGTTGAGATAAATCTCAGAGATTAAAGAAAGACAATCGAATTAGTATGTGTAAGTCTTGCATGCGATTAACATTGTTTCGTTATGTTGGTGTTTATACCCGTAAACACCATCGAAACAATGTGATTACTTACACTCGATAATTCTAAATTCTTTCTTAAATGAACAGATGTTTACACGTTTTGAAAATGTCAACTGAATCAGTTTGAGATCGGTAGAAAGAGACAATAACTCAAACCCGTGTCTACGACGATAAATACGACTTAAATTACCTACACCTAACATTTCTTTAAAGTTAACAAACAGAAAGTAGGTATTAAATAAGAGTAGCTTGTGGTTAGGACACTCGCCTCGTGATCCAAAGGTCGCGGGTTCGAACCTCACTCCAGACTAGCAAGTTAGTCCTATTTTCATAGCACAAGCGGTTAGCTTAGTTTAAAAATAGTAAGAATAATGATGTGACACGTATTCCGTGTTCGCATCTCTATTTAAAAAAAATATATATTAATTCTATCTTTACTACAGTTGGAGAGATTCAAATTCACGCTATTGAGGTATGTCACATAAATTGTCTGTGGACTGACGTTAAATGTACACGTGATTGAAGTTAGAAGCGACAGACACCCATTCTCGGAGACTTGGTTTGTACAAGACAAACTACGAAAGTAAAAATAATTTTAATACATTTTCAAACAATATTTTATATCAAAAATTTTTAAGAAGTAAGCTCAACTCTAAAATGCGATTACTCAAATTGACACACTAGATGTTTTATATGTAATAACGTCAATTTTCGGTTCTAAATATCAATCCGATAGCAGGCGATATTGCTCGATTTTTCATTCCCACTGTAATGGGTGGCAAGTCAATTTCTAGGGGTTGTTTTATCCTTGCAGGGGCGGCCCGCGGGGATCTGAGGGGTTGGTCGGTCGTGATTTAGAGTCTCGCCACCAAAAACGTTTTCTAATTAAGCTTCTGTCACAAAACGTCGGTTGGAATTTAAAAAACTCTAATTTTTCAACTTGCCCTCTGAATAAAAAATGTCTCCACCGCGCGCCTCGTCCGTCACGCCAGAGTGTTCCGGCGGGCTCCCGAACCGAGCCGCGGACGGAATACAAAAACAGCCTATTTTTCAATTAATGTAAAATTCTGCTATTTGAATTAATTTTTAGGCAAATTTTTGTCAAATTTCCTTGATTGATGAATTTAAACATCTTAGAAGCGAAACATTGTTGTCAGCACCTTATATGGCAATTTATTACGGAAACGAAAATTTATTTAAGGACTATCATATTGACCGCTGCGCTAGTTTTACTGTCAACTGATATTTTTTTAATTCAAGGTACGCAAGTTTACCGTTTCAAAAATGATAATTTAAAAAAGTAACCCATAAAAACCAACTCCATTTCTTTGTAAAATATAACAATAATTAAAGACGAATTAAAACATATAACATACAGAAATATAATATATTTCTAAAATGTCAGATGTTTTGAGATGTCAAGATTTCGATAGATTCAATTATCATCAATATCGTACCTCATGAATTTCCAGCGTCAAATGATTTAGTCAGAATCAGATTTGAGTAATGTGCAATTCTTCAAAACTAAGCAGAAATCTAAAGGAAATAAATGATTATTTGATTTTTTCCCAAAAAACCCAATTTTGCTGTCATCCGTGAACCAATTGTTTTGTAAATTTTCGAAATTCGTAGTGATGTAGGTACTTATTATACCGACGGAGTTATTCAAATTTAGAAAATATTCCACGACGTTATCGGGCTTCCGCGCCGTTGCTAATCAAACTTTTCTAATGATTCCAATTTGAAAAAACCAATAAAATTTCTAAAAATCCGAAATCATACTATAATTATTTTTTTTTAACGAAAATTTGTTAGATCTTCTTGATCGTCGCCACGAGTCTGCTTGTCAAGTTTCAGCTCGATTGGATCACGGGAAAAGGGTCAAAAATCGATCCAAAGTTTTTGTTGACGGCAAGCAAGCAGACTCCACGAGTTAATATAAAAGGAGTAAAAATGAGTTATTTTAATAATTTTTTTAATAATTTCTTTAAATTTATATTGTCACTCAACCCGCCCCAGGTATGTTCCTAGTAATGTTCGCGTGAAGGTGTTTTTTTTTTAATTTTACGATACATGTAAAAAATACACATAGTTTAAAAGCTTATTAAGATAAAGTGTACCTATTTCTGTATTTTATACAATGGTATAGAAAAAATATTTGCCTAGTTAAAAAATCGAGGAAAATATACTAAAAAGTATTTAAGCGAAAATAATAATATAATCTTAGATAAAAATCGCGTATTGGGCATAACATCCTATTTTGAGAATTAATTACTCACTTATTTTGCTAATTATTTAAATTGTATGTTTTTTTTTAAAAAAAGATGTGTACAAATTATTTAAAAATATATTCAGATATTATTTAATGTATTGAAATATTATATTTACATTATTTCACTTTAAGATGAAATACGTGAATATTTATATTTTATTACGCCAATTTAATTTTTATTTGTATTTTTAAGCTTTAATTTCTAGGTTAAAATATAAATGTGTCAAACTTAAACGTATGTATGTATAAATAGGGATACTAAGCATCAATATTTTTTATTCATTCTATTAAAAATTCTATCTTAGCATTTCATGTGCCATTAATAAAATCACTTACAAATGCTTTTAGATCTTGCAGAAACACGATCAAACGTGCATAGTGCAGTTAGTCTATAGGGATGTCCTCCATACTAATATGATTGAGAAATAAAAAGGTAGTTAGTAGGTATTGATTTTATGTATATTTTGCAATACTAACGAATTTAAATGTTTTTAATAAAAAACACCATATTTTATGAAATATGATCAAAGCGGCTTAATTAACTAACACTCGTAGAATTTTTTTTTATTGTTGTAATTGTCATACTGTAGGACAAAAAAATTAAACTATTTTTTTAATACTTTTTTTGGAAAATAAAAATCATAGATGCGTGTTAGAACTACACGGCATTCAACACAATCAGATCGAATTGTCGATAACTCAACACCACCCACCCTCCGAGAGCTCTCAACTCCCCAGTCCTGTTCATCTTATAATTGTCTTCGTTAGTTCATACATCCTCCGGCCCAGCGGAGGCCTTTGTTAAAGTAGAACCAGTTCGCATCTGGTGAGAGGATGGTATCTGATGAGAGGGGATCGCAAAAAATTTATTGAATAGAGATTCTAAAAGAACGACGAGTAAAGCTTGGTGTTTAAGCATTAAATGACTAGCGCATAAAAATATTTATATTCCAATGTTTTCCTGTGATAGGAGCGCGTAATGTTCTGGCACTGTAACGCTGATTTACATTATAGGTGATACCTAAATTAATAATACCTTTCATTTTTTCCTCAGGGGAGTGACTATTGTGCCTAGTTTAACTGTCCCTACAATATTTCCTCACATATGTGTATGTATGCATGGTTTGATTTTGATGACAATGAAGTGGTTCTGTGTGGACGACTCCCCGCGCCGCTAGCACTTATATGAGTTTAAGTAACGCGGGGAAGATGACCACTCCAGCATAAAAAAATGCTAAATTGGGTAGCGAAAGTGTAGGCCCGATGTAAGAACTATTGCTCATAAAACGGCCTTAGGTATGTGGTGAGTCCCTCTTCACTATAGATACCTCAGTAAATACCTACTGTATTTCGTAACGATGAAATTTTTATTTACAACATATTTATATATAGTGTGTGGTTACAAATTTTGGATGAGTAGTATACCGAAACGACATTTTTTTAAAAATAATATTGTGTCCGTTGTCTTTCACAGTTCAGAATAGCTCAAGCAAATAAACACCTTCGAAATGTAATACCGGGGATGTACAGCTTATATACACCTCGATGCCGCACTAATTAATATTACCAATACCATGACGTATTTAAGCAAATCCTACCAAAATAAACGTATTCTAAGGTGGTGCCGAAAAAATCTTTCAATTTTCGCCCATATTATGAGCCGAATAAAATAGAAAATAAAAATTGTGTCCATCTTAAGGGTGAAGATATGGAGAATTTCAAGCGTAGAGAGATAAACTAGGTAATATTATAAAGAAAGTACTTTGGTTACAATACTGCAGTTATCATGCCTCTCTACAAAGGTAAAGGGTCGAGATTGGAATGCGGGAACTACAGGGCAATCAGCCTTTTAAGCTCGGTCGGCAAACTTTATGGAAGAATTTTGATAGAAAGAGTAAGGTCGATGACGAAAGAAAAGGTATGGGACGTGCAAGGAGCCTTTGTGGGTGGAAGAGGATGCATGGATCAGATATTCTCTCTACGAGTGTTGACGGAAAAGTTTTTAGCGAAAAACCAAAAACTTTTCTGTGCATTTGTAGATCTGCAAAAGGCTTATGATAGGGTTATTAGAGGAAGGTTATGGAAGGTACTCTCTGATTACAAGGTGAACAGTAAACTTATAGACGCAGTTGCATCCCTTTACGAGGGGAGTACTGCGTGTGTAAGAATCAATGGATCTTTCACACCGTGGTTTGATATAACAAAAGGTGTCAAACAGGGTTGTGTAATGTCTCCATGGCTGTTCAACTTGTATATGGATAATTGTGTGAAAGAACTGGAATGTATGAATATAGGAGCGAAAATGAGTGATTTGATTGTATGCTGTTTACTGTACGCGGATGATGCGGTATTAATGGCAAATAGCGAACAAGACCTACAAAGTCTAGTTAGCAGGATGTATGATGTATGCAAGGAAAGTGACCTTATTATGAATGTTAAAGAAGTCAAAAGTAATGGTATTCGAGAAGGAGGAAAGTAAGACAACGTGTGAAATACTAGTAGGCAATGAATGTTTGGAACAAGTAGATGAGTTTGTGTACTTGGGAAGTATGTTCGATAGAAGAGGGAATGTTGAGAAAGATATAGAGAGGAGAGTGACTGCCGGGAATAGGGTGAACGGTGCTTTGAATGCAATAATTTCTAATAGAAATATGTCTACCGAGGCAAAACTGGCGGTACATAATGGAGTTCTGGTACCGACACTAATGTATGGAAGTGAAGCCTGGAGCTGGCAGAAGAGGAACGAAAGTAGATTGAATGCAGTGGAGATGAGGTCCCTTAGACGTATGTGTGGTAAATCCATGTATGATAGAGTAAAGAATGAAGATATTAGGAATGAATGTAAAGCTGATCGTAGCATAATACAGAGAATAAAAATAGGGTCGCTCAGGTGGTTTGGGCATGTTTAGCGAATGAATGAGGAAAGAATGGTAAGAAAGATATATGATGCAAGTGTTGACGGCGCCAGAAAAAGAGGGCGACCACGGAAGACGTGGCATGACCAGATTAACCAGATACTGGAAGATGGTCCTGTTAGAAGTCTGAACAACCGTCGAGCTTGCATGCGAAGATGTATGAATGTAGACGAAGCGAAAGTTGTATGTCAGGACAGAAGAGTATGGCGCTCTATCCTCTCTGCCTACCCCCTCGGGGAAACGGCGTGATGGTGAGTAAGTAAGTAAGTAAGTACTTTGGTTTGTCTACGGACCGGTGCATCGAGAAGAATCGTAGTGTAACTAAGAAAAGTTATTTTATTAATTGATTTATTTATGCGCGTAAGGTTCATAAAATCATAGAAAAAAATTGTGGAAACAGAAAGAAAAATTCAATAATCAAAATAACAAAATAAAGTAACAAAAAATAACTCAACAAAATATAATGTGGTAAATAAAAAATATACACAGATAATCAATTAAATAAAACAATTAATAAACGGAACCCTCCACTGGCTAAAATAAAAGTCTTAAATAAGTAGCTTACTTTATTAACAACTAGTTTACCCTCGCGGCTTCGCAAGCGTAGATTTTTAGTAACTTTTAGTCATATTTTATCAATTTGTGTATTAACCTTAACATATAGATATATATCGTCATGGACTTTTTTATAGAACTTTTTGAGTTCTACTTACAACTTCTCTATTAAAAAATCAAATATCTCTTATCGTTAAGGCACCGCTCGTAAAAAACGTATCGCTCGACCATTTTTTCGTCGACTTTATTTGTAAAATAGGTCACCACGAAAAGCCCTTTTATTTCAACGGGATTTTATATAGACTATTATATCCCACCAAAAAATTATTCTAAATATTGGTGAAAGAATTTTTGAAATTGGATCAGTAGTTCCGGAGATCACCTCCTACATCCAAACTTACAAACTTTACCTCTTTATATAGTAGTGAAGATTTTTTTTTTCAATTATTAAAATTAATTTTTTTTTTCAAATCGACGCGTTTAAATGTGAGGTTGTAATATTAAATTAAAATTTGCATCTATTTACAATTACCTAGGCACAAAATAATATTTTTTGTGTGGGACGCACTAAGTTCTCTGACATGTCCCATTCAGTCATGTCCCGTCTATTTTGTAAGACTTTTGACCTTTTGCATTTTGTCTTATGCAGTCAGTTTATTAGTGCTGTATAAGGGAAGACTATAAAAAATATATAAATGAATATATTATATAAATGCATATTCAATACTAAGAGTTGAGAATTCAGATAAGGGATATAATTTATTTCATTACACACATTCAAACAATATTTTATATAATTACATATACTGACGTTTAAAATGTTGTTACTTTAATAAAGACCCTGAAGGAGCCAAGTCTTCTATTACTCCTACAAATGGTCTGACACATTGTCAATTTCTAACGTGATTTTCAGCAAAATATCCTCTTAGTACTAGTGCCGATTGAGTGTGTCATTAAAGTGACTGTCACTGCCTTCTCTCCTCGACGGACATTGCCAGTTGTACACGTACGAGACTTATGAACAAGAACTGATACCCAGTTTAAGGACGAACACGTACCACACAGGACGCACCTGGATGTTGTGAACCAAGTGAATTGCTACCATAAAATACTTTACAAAAAAATGTGAAAAAAATTTTGTTGTCAAATGTAACACATGAATAATTAATAAGTTTAAGACATTAATTTTATATTATATATTATCACACAACTATATTTGAATACTCTTCATTTGATTTTATATATTAAAACACTTATTATAAAGTTAAAAAATCAATCAAAGTTTTCAGTGATATACGAGTCTGCATAGCACTGTGATGGTAAGTTAAAAAATATACATAGGTATAGTTATTATAACAATTTTAAAAAAATTAAATTTTTTATGCTCTATATTCAAAAAGTATAAAGATTACAACTTAAGAATTAAATGTATAAATAACAATCGTATTAACGCGTACTCCATTTTATAGGAAAATTAACCCTTGAAATTAAAAGTGGAGGGAGACATTGTCATACATTTTTAATGTAAATAATTACAGAAACATAAAATATTTTCATATTGGTAAATATTAAAAATACAGCAATTTCACGTATTTACTCGAATAGAAATACAAATTTTATATGTTTTTATTAATTAAAAAAGCGATTACGATCCTGTAAAAATAAACTCGATGACAAAAATTTTCGTAAAAAAAAAACTAGCAAAACAGTTTCTAGAAGACATATCTTATTCACACATATCTCTTATTTTAAACCAGCTGTTCGTACCTGGCGTTGCACGGATTAAGGCTTAAATAAGTTTGTGGGGGAAACAATATTACTTTTACATGTTCACATATGCATGTTTATTTTAGAGCAGGTCGAAGACACTTGGTTAATGGGCAGATGTCTTAAATAATAATGTATTGTTCTTTATGTATCATATACCCATTATTCTGTTATTGTCTCTAATAATAATAAAAAAAATTAAAAAAACAAAGCTACCATAGTTTTGCGAAGCTTCTACTAAAAAAAAAGTTTCCATTTTATCTAGACTGGGATGGATGGCCAGGAGGAAAATATGGTCCATGTTTTCTGTTGAGTCCTAAAGAATAAGAATCCAAAATTTGGGTCAAATCGGTCAAGCGGCGTAGATTTTTACCAAAAATATATTAAAGCTAGGGGTAAATGTCACCCGCCGGGTCCTAAAGAATAAGTATGCAAAATTTGGTTCAGGTCGGTCAAACGATGTAGATTTATATAATTTATCAAGGGGGGTGGGGTAAAGAGGGAGGGGAAAATACGTACGTTACCCGCCGGGTTGTAATGAATAAGTGTACAAAATTTGGTTTAAGATCGGTCGAAAGGTGTAGATTTGTATATAGAACAGACAGACATTGAGTTTTATGGGTATAGATGTATGTAACTAAAATACGTTCACTTAAACTAAGTTCGAAAATGCTTGTTTACCACTAAATATTGGTCAGATTGTCACAGATCGTCATAGATTCACCATCTCTGTTATATATTACTAGCCGTACACCCGAAAAAAATCATTGAAAATAATAATTAATAATGACCCTTGCAACATGAGCCGCCCGCTGATTTCGTGTCACTCTCTAATTATCTAATTTTGTCATTCTAGCAGTTACGGGAAGACAACGAAATTATTATATTTATTAGATAGGTACCTACTTCATCTACACATTAGCATTTTTATCTACACGTATTAAAAATATTTCTTAGCTTCTCAAGTTGGCTGAGTAGCCTCCAAAACGGATGAAAATTTGTAGCACTTTTTTCTAGATCATTTTTAGCTGCATCAACGCTGAACAAACGATAAACATATATGTACATATGAATATAAAATAAATAAAAATAAATTGTATGAAGTTTCATTATTTATTCTAAATAAATTTGAGTACTTTACTTTCTAACAATACATCATACGCAATTTTCAAAATACAGGATGTTTCAAAGCCGGTAGAAAAATCTTGGAGGGAGTCTTCTTCACGCTATTTTGAATAGAAAATATACTTTATACTTTGTATTTTGGGTGAAATGATAGAATAGAAAATAAACTCTATACTTTGGGTGAAATTTCGACAGCTACGGAGATAAGCGACATCAATACATACGACATTTGTATTTTTTTTCAATATTTTAGACTTATTTTCAGAAAAACGTTAAACTATCATTACAGTTACTTATATGCAATATTAAAAAAATATTCGATTCGATACAGAATCAGTCAAATAAAATATTAAAACCTTGCAAAAATTAAATAAAAAAATTCTTAAGTTTTTGTCATTTTATTTGACTTGTATTACAGCAAATAAATTTTCAATATTCCATTCCAATAGGATAAAACTGAATAGGGAGTTTCATTCATACAATATAAGAGGAGACGACAGCATAAGCCTTCAGAAGAAAAAATAGAACACCTCACAAAATTGTCTGATGTGCAAATGTCTCAAGTTCTTCGATAGCCCGCCAAAAATAATTCAAAACACAGTGAATATAACTTTTAATTGACTAGATTATGGAATGCAATATGCTTAACTGAAATCATGTATTAGCCCACACAACATTTTGTATGAAACTTAATAATTAAAATAAATTAATATAAGTCACGGAAGTGATACTCAAACAATTTACAGAAAATAAGTATTGAAGAAATAATTCAAAAATTGATGTCGTTTATCTCCGTTACTCTCGATATTTCACCCAAAGTGCAAAGTATATTTTCTATTCAAAATTTCATGATGAAAACTCTCCCGAAGTTTTTACTACTAGCTTTGAGACACCCTGTATAAACCGGTGAAAACGTCAAAAAATAAAATTCTATAAACTTCTGTATTTCGGATTATAAATAAACAAGTAGTACTTGTGCACTTCAGCACTGCATAGTATATACAGGGTGTACCAGAGCTAACGGCAGAAACTTGGCCGGTAGATTCCTGCCTATGTTATGAGTTTAAAATGTTCAAGCAACCATGACCTAATATCAATAGTTATAGATATATGCAATATCAAAGTTTGCATTTTTTTTATAAATATTTTTGACTTATTTTTTGCAAAAAGTTGAAATATCATTACAGTAACTTGTGTCGATTATGAAAAATTAATTCGCTTTAAAAAAGTCGAATAAAATGATAAAAACCTTGCAAAAATTAAAAAGTCTTTTTTTGATATTTCATACCTCCATAACCATTATTAGGTCACGGTTGTTTCAACATTTTAGACACATAGCATAGGCAGGAATCTAGCCAAGTTTCTGCTGCTAGCTCTGGTACACCCTGTATGTCGTTACGCAGACAAGATGCTGGGAGCTGAGTAATAAAAGTACCAAACAATAATACGATTTCCTTGACTTGGAATTTATTTATAGGCAATAAGTCCCGGCGAGAGTTCGATAAAGGTAGTTGGTACTCACAGGTCGCGGGAGAAAACTGCACTTCAATAAGTTTTCTTTCTTTTTTTTTACTTTTTCTTTTTTCTTACTTTCAAAGTAATGCAATATTCGCCATGTAAACCTATTTTATCTTTAACTAGCTGTGCCCGCGCGGCTTCGCACGCGTAAATTTTTAGTACACTGTTTGGATCATCATGGAACTTTCGCGAACCTTCTAGAACATTCTCCTTCCATAAAATTCAAGAAATTTATCGAATGTACAGGAAACTTCTAGACACACCGACACATTCCGCCACTCAGTTTAGAACCTTATAGAACTTTCGGGAATTTTCTAGAACATTCTCCTTCCAGAACCTTCTAGACTCACCGATACAGTCGACGCGCCTATTTTGAAACAATTTGAAGCTTTGCGTCCATTATAAAATCCATAATAAAAAAATACTAGAAAGCACATTTTCGTCACCCACTCCCACCCACGCACAGCCACCCCCATCAAACTCGCATATTTTCGATGTGACACCAAAGGCTATCTGCCACCATAACCACCGGTGGGTGGTTGTGGCTGGATGTGGAGAAAACTTGGCGGGTAGGGAAACACGGGTTTCTTTATATATATATATTGATTTTTTGCATACTGATTGCAGTGTAATTTATTCGGCAGAGTGATCAAGAGTGATTTTAAGTCAAATCAGAGCTATATGTAGAGTAATGATTTCCTTACATATAAATTAAAATTAATTAATCAACATACATATTATTGAGAAGCTAATTGGTGTAGTGATCCGGTGGTCGCTGTTTCAAGTCCCATTCCAGGATACCAGCAAGTCAGTCCTACTTTCATTGTACAGGCTTTTAGCTTAGTTTGAAAATAGTAAGAATATTAATGTCACATGTTTGCATCTCTATTTAAAAAAATATATTCAGAATAAAGAACCAATAAATTAAAAACGTTCACTAATTTAATAATTAAAATGATAGCATCCAGATCTGTTCGAACTGAAAGTCTAAAAATTTGTGTACAATAAATAAATTTACATAAATAAAAACCTTTCTTGAAAAATAATCTGAAACTTTGGAGTACTTAATCAATTATAAGTCTAACAGATCTTTCATTTTAAGGCATCAACGTATATAAACATTTTTGTATTTAACACATTATATATATATATATATATATATATATATATATATATATATATATATATATATATATATATATATATATATTATATATATTGTTTATATTTATTTATTTATTTTTATTTTGTTTTTTTTTTATATATAATAAATTGATTATATATAATATGAGCCGAAGCTCGAGATTATGGGAGGAGTATTTACAAGCTAAATTAAAGTATAAAAGAAGAACTAAAGAATAAAAGTATAAAAGGAATTAAAGTATTAAAGTATAAAGTATAAAATAAGAACTAAAGAATTAAAGTATAAAATATATCGTATAATTTTTTTTATAAAAATTCGAATATCGGAGGGTGGTTCAAAAATAAGTTGATCAATATAACGGCAATTTATTTGCAAGCTGGGCGGTTTTTTTTATCAATTTTCTCACACACTCTTTGAACGCGGCGTTCTTAATAGTAAATATAAGATTTGTAAAGGTTAGCATTTTTCCGACCAACTTGTTTGAGCAAACGACCGGGAACCAATCATAAGCCGTCATATAAATTGGCGGGAAATGCCCGGTCCGCCATACTTTATTGTGCTCAGATAAACCCGGTACCTGCCGCAAGGTATTGCCAGACAAACACTTTTTGATTTGTAAAAATAATAAGAGCATCGGATACTTAAATTTGGGGAAACCAAAACATATAATTTGTTACAACAAATGCTCGATATTTCACTCGACTCAAAGATGTGCAGTGTATGCCAGCTAGGTGCAGGATGGTATTATTTTTAAATTTTAAGATAAATTAAATCTAACTAACCTAACCGAATGAGAAATTATAGAGAATATTAAACATTACATAACATTTAAAACGTATAATAAATTGACAACTATATTTAAAAAGTATAAGCTCAAGCATTTGCCTCAGCTGTGTTGTATATAAGAATGTTTGTTTAAATTAATAAAAAATAAAAAATTAACCAAATCAAAAAATGAAAGTCGATAGAAAGATTAATGTAAAAAAAATATTGGCATGAGTTGTTTTATTTTGTGTGAAAAAAACAAGTTGAGTAAAGCTATCGTCTAAGTACTGCTTTAATTTATTTGTTATCTCGAATAACGGCATTTCAGTTAACGGCAAACTCGCTATAGCGGCTTCTTCACTTTACCGCCATACATTCCCATTCATTACGGTCACTTCAGTAAGTATAACAGCTAAAGAAGAAAAAAGTCAAGCAAACTAACATGCATACACTTTACGAATACCCTCAGTCGGTTCACATTCCCGTTTTGAAAATGTGATCTGCTGATGACTCCATTATTTCTTCCCCTTAGAGTTAGTTCTGTTGTATCTCTGGTTTTATTTGTATTTCTGTCCATGCATTCTTTATAATGTATAATTCTAATAGTAAATAAATATCAAACTGTACAAAAAATACGAACTAGCTTGAAAATTACAGATTTTTCCAAAACTGAGACCAAAAAGTTCATGGTGTGTTTCAGAAGTTCATATATACTATCCATAAAAAAAAACCGCTGTCTAAGCTAACCCGTCAAAAAATATAAAACGTTTCAGAAATACAAGAATTAAATTGAAAATCGTAGATATCCAGCCGTTTTTGGATTAATTATTTTTATAACTATCTTACTATTCGTTACACCCTGTATATTTCACTGGCAGAGCATTGTTAAATATTTGGTAACATTTTCTACGTATTGATTTACACATTCAATATTCATCTTGCATGCTACGTTGTTATACATTGATTTTTCTGTTGTTTATATTTATATTACTTTTTTTAATGATATAAATCTGTAGAATATACTACATTATTTTTTTTAGGTATATACGAACGAAATGCCTGTTCTCAAGATAGAAATGCAATAATTTTACATCATAACATAACAATACGATTAAATTTTAATTCTCAAACAAAATAAGAATACAATTTCTTTGTCATTTAATTTAATGATGTTAAAGAAAATTGTTTATTATTTAAACACATTTAAGAATTTGTTTAAAAACAAATATTATATAATAAACATATTTTATAACGTATTAAGGAATATATATCATGGGGTGTACATATTCAAAATTATAAATTGTGCATATCCTCGCGGTAAGTAAGTTAAATATTGGCATCGTCCTCATAAACCGAATAATCGATGAATGAAGTTTACGCCGCGCCCTGGTGATCCAAACACTTTTTATAATATAACTCTTCTCGGAGTTTACCCTTCTCCGCCCCACACGGGGGATGATGACCCCACCCCCTCCCCCTCCCCGCCGGACCGTGCAACTTCTTTGTGAGCTACGTCACAAAACTTTGGGCAAGTTTGTTCCGAACAGTCGATGCGTTCCAACTCGCTTTTCGGCTCACGCGTCCGCCAAAGTGTGCCAAAGCCGGACAACGTGCGCAAACTACCCGAAAGTATCGGTATTAATGTGTCGTAATTGCGTAAAAAGCGGCAGACAACTTTAAATGTTCAAATGTAAGTGGATGATAAAGCAAAGAACGGAACGCGGCCCGGCAGTGAGTTATTGATTTTCCCCATTCTAACCCTCGACAAGCTAGCGGCTCGCCGACGCGTATCCGCGAGTCGCTCTCTTCAAACTAGTTGCAGCGCGCTCTAAACACTGCGAAACAGTGTAAAAGCCGCGATAAAAGTGCATCAAACTAACGACGATACGTTATTACAACTCTTTGGAACTTTTCGCGAGTTTTCGTGGCGTTCCTGGTGTGTTTTTTGTAATTTGAAAGTCTCTTCCGGCTGTCAGCGCGCATCCCGCCGCGTGACGGCACGGCGGCGCGGCGGGCGGGCGGCTCACCCCCCAACTTCACGCCGTACTTCGTTGCGAAGTTATCCAAAGTTCCGCCATTTTGGTACATGCTCACAAGCCACTTGTTTTACAAAGAAACTTTTTATTAATTCCCGTTGGCCATGCAGTGTCGGTGAGATGTTTTGAGGTTATGCCGGCGCGATATATTCGTCTAATCCGCGTTGTGGAGCCGATGGCGGAGGTCCGGGCGCGTGTTTGCCGTTGTTTGGTGATCTTGGCGATAGTTTGACAGCGCGTGAAGTATCGCGCAAGACTTCGCGGGCGGGCTTTGTGTTTACATATGTTTAAAGACTTAAAGCGCGGCCCTTGACCTTGTGACAGTTCGGAAGTGTCGTTCGTGACGAGTGTTAATATGATCAAGAACTTGAAAGACAGGTAAGTGTTGCATTTTCCTTTCGCACTGACGTTTCGAGGTTATGTTTTGGTTGTGTTAAGATAAGCGGGCATGACAGGTAGGTAACTTAACACATGCTCGTACATACAAGATGAGATTTGTTTGTATTGGTTAGGAAAACTTATCAATACGAGTTTGGGTTATGTTAGGTTGGATTTTGTTAAAAATTAAGTTTGACTTGTGAACTTTTCAGTAATTTTCAAGGAGGTATTTTAATTTTTTTTATTGTTGCATGTACGTTAATATAAAATTGTTTTTCAAACATTTCAGTGCTTCATTTGAAAAATAACAATCTTTATAATATAATAATTTTTTCGATATATTATCTCATATATTATTTCATAACCAACTTTATCCAACTCACGTAAAAATGTTGTAAGGTCATATAAAAAAAAATAAGGTTAGTTTTCAAAAAGTTTGTGTGTGTGTAAACGAGATGACAATGGGGGTGACTCACAGGAATCTGTTTTATCCGCTCTGCGTTTACACAATTATTATCGACTCTACCCCCGCAACAAGCTATATAGTTTAAGTAATCTCATTGTAAGTAAAACAGCGCGACCGCGAAGAAAAAGACAATTTAACTCCCTTCCGTTGCCGGGGACATGATATAAATGAATGCATATTTTTATGAGTTAGAAGTTTACTGAGCGGCTTTCGAATTCATCCGGACGGGATATGGACTAACTAATTCGGAATGGGTCTACTTAAATCGCAGCACCGCGCAGAACGGCGCCGAACATTTCGCCTTGTTGCCATGTTTTTTAGCGGAGGGGAATTGATTTTTTATGAAGTGTCGCGTTGACTGCAACGTGCCGTTGCTGGGCCGTAGGCGGGAGAAGAAAATCTGTGCGGGACTCGGGGGGTCCACGCGCCTCGGGGCTGCTGCCCCACACTGCGCTGCCCCTGACTCCCACCAAATGTGCCCATTCTGACAAGGGGCTGCTAATCATATTATGACTTTAAAAATGAATTCATTGATCTTTTACACCCACACAAAAAAAGAACACGGAACTTGTGTGGCATATTAATATTGAAAATAACGTTACCGCGGACCTCATTTGACATATTAAAGTCTCATAAAAATTTCATTAACTGTAGTAGGAATATAATGAGATTAATGTTTCAATAGGTTTTTTTTTTCAAAATATTTCTTGACTAAAAAGTCGCGTTTCAATATGTTCGCTGCACGCCCCTCGTAATATGCTGGATATTTAATATTTATTTTAATGTTTAGCGGTACAGCAGACTATGGGCCCTGTAGCGCACGTAACAAATATGACCTCAGTGCGAATCGATCCCGAAACTCCCGGAAGCCAATGTCACGTCCACTGGACGTCGAGAGCCATATCCATCATATATATCTCATCATTCCAATCTTTCTATTGAGATAATATAAGAGATATAGAGAGGTGTTGAGCAGGGTGGACGAAAAGAGGTGGCTCCTAAACAGAATCTCCCAACAACGAGCGAATTGGATAGCCCATAACATAAGACACCCAGGCCTGCTTTTACCATCGTCGAGGGAAATATTGAAGACAATAATAGTAGAGGCTGCCCGAGATCAAGCTACATAATATACAACGGGTTCTTGGAGATGTGCGCTGTAGCACCTACCAAGAAATGAAGTGGCAGGTGACAGAGAGGAGTGTAGAGATCGGGTGCGTGGTGCAGACCAATCCTAGGATTGTGACCCAAAAAAAAAGATTACAGATAAAAAAGAATTGTAAAATACTAAGGGAACATAACTAAAAATATTCAAATACTACAGAATACAAATGCTTTGGTATGTTCTTCGCTGTTGTGAATACTAGTCAGACATCGTATAGAGATCTTTATTGATCTCAGAGCCCTTGACCTTCAAAACGTAACTCACAGAGGATCTAGTCTGGGGACCCAGTAAAGGAATCTGTAGTTACTCCAGTAGCGACGAGAGGACAGCAACCCGCGGAGGACCTGGTCTGGGGACCCGCCAGCAGAATCCGGGGTTGGTTGTGATACCGCAAGGCGCTGCTCTAGACGCTTGCCGGCTTGTTAGCGAGTGATTACCCGTTATTTGTGCCCACGCCCTGAGGAAATGTACCCAATAGCTTAAACAGATAGAACGCCGACTATCATCGTCTCAAGATCGTCTCGAAATCGTCTCAAGATCAATAAAGTTCGTTATAACTGTTATTTAATACTTCTTTAATTGAATCCTATTCCCTTCCTCTTCTCATCCTTCACTTTTTATGCATTATCATAATTAAACTTTCATCACATATTCTTTATCATTTTTTCATAGTTTTTTTTTACCAGCTATAATTTTTTACCATACTAAATAAATATTTTTTCGATATTATATAATTTTTTTATTTCACTGTACTGTATGTTTCCCCCCCCAAAATTTTTATATATATATATATATATATTTATACACTATTTGAATCTATAACATTAGTTTTTTTTAATTTTTTGTTAATATATTACATATATTTACAAAAATATATATATTTTTATTAAATATTTAAAAATATAAAATATACTTTAGAGAGTAATTTTTATTTATAAAGTCTGTGCGTGTCTTAGTATATTTGTAACTTTTTTAATACTATAAGAATCTAATAAGACTCTTAACTGACACAATTTTGTAAAATTGTAAAAGTTATTTATTTGATAAACGTATATTTTTACCTATCTATCTATTCATCAGTGTATTATTTAAAACATAAAAACTTTTTACATTAGTTAGTCCTAGCCCTATTTCGCAATGCTACAAAACATCTCTGCAGAGTAATACTCGCAATCCTTATTTTATTTCATCCACTTAATAGATGTAAACCTTTCCTTTACAATCTTTCTTTTAAGAAAGTAAATAAAGCACCCTAATAAAAAGGAGTAATTCCACATCACTGCTGCATTAACATCATGTACTCCTGTCACATTCATTTTTATTCACAGCGCTGTTACTGCACTCTACACTTTGAGATACACAGTTCATTCTTTAAATAGGCGAGAGTTATGAAAGAAAAGGATAGAAATAGTCGCAACGAATACATTTTAACATCCGGATATATATTACATGAAAACAAACGCATTTAGTACAAAATGCTATTTTCTCACTCCCTCTCGCAGTACTGCAATACGGAATAAAACATACCTTTCGACTCGTTTTTTTAATGCTTACAAATTGACTCGTCGGGGATTATAACAGATGTAGCTCTGTCTCTCTCGCACTGAGGGGTTGCTCAGGGTGAACACCCCACCTGGCTTTGTCTGAATGGCGAATTAATATTTATGTAAATATTTTTTTTTGCTTTCAAAGCTTTGTATGTCACAGAATGTTTTTTTCATCTGTCAATATGATCGCAATACGATCACAAATTAAAATATAATATAATAATAAAATTTGCTTTAAAATTGGTTGTACCTTTTCTCCTAGAAATACATGTCTCCGTTTTTTTATTTTAAGCTTTTTTGAATTTACAGAAGATAAGTCAAAAATATTAGAAAAAAAATGAACTTTGGTAGGAGTCTAAATGTAAAGTATTATGAACTTATTGTCTGTTATTACTGATTATTATTATGGACTTATTATTCTCTGTTACACCATGTATATGTAGTCTAATGTGGATTCGTATATCGGAGGTGACTAAATATTTTTTAGATTTTTTTCTACAAACACAATTTACAAGGAGCAGTGGTTGAAAACTATTCATTGCTGTATTAGCACCTTTTCAAATTGTAAAGGTACGATCTGCCCTTATTATATAGTTCCACTTGTCTCTCACGAAGCCCCTGTGACGTCACTCGTCAGATGACCCTTTCAACTAGGCCATACAAAACGGATACACGAAAAATGCACTCGAAGGGTGCATAGCAACATGACGTCACTTATTTAAGTGAGAAAAACTTCTCCTTTACATTCTTAATAGGTTTATTGATCTAATACTAAGATTTTTTTTGTATTTTTCATTAAATAATTGTATTTACTATATTTAAAATAAGTAAACTATGCCAACAAAGTACCTATCTAACTAGACGCTTGTCTTAAGGTTCATTGTTAAAAAATAATCTACTTTTAATCAATACACATGTTTTTTAATTACAATAAAAAAGTACAGATGCGAACACGGAGTACCTATACAATATTTAAAAGTATCTACTTAGCGAACAATTCTATGCAGGTAAAAATGAAAAGTTAATGCATATTATTATATGTATTTTAAATAAAAAAATACTCAGCACCTCTGTATGCACATTCTTTCAATTAAAGAACTATAAATCAAGTTATTTTTACAAAAATAAATAAAGATTTTTGGCTCAACATTTAAAAAATAAGTAATAAAATAATAATAAAAATAAAAAATCTAAGGAATATGGAAGTTTTAATAAATGACATTTATTAAAAAAATACTGGTTACTTATTTAGTTAAGAAGATTACTTTAAATATCGTTATTTAATATATTCACTTTGAATATTGTCTATTGTTTACTATGTATTAACTTAAAAATAGTCTCTTATCCAGCATTGTCCTTATTTTATTACACCTAAAACATCTGTGAATCTTTGTAATTGATTTATATAACGTACATTGTGTTTTAACATTATAATTATAACAATTGATAAAATTATTTAAAAAATATTAAATTAAAATAAATAAATTTTAATAAATATATAAATAATAATAAATAAAATAAAAAATTGTTGGTTTTGTGTTAAGAGCTTTTGCCTCGAGATCCAAAGGTCGCAGGTTCGAACCTTACTCTAGACCAGCAAGTTAGTCCTATTTTCATAGGACAAGCGTTTAGCTTAGTTTGAAAATAGTAAGAATATTAATGTGACACGTATTCCGTGTTCACATCTCTATTTAATAATAAGGATGCAGGTAATTTATATTAATAAATGAACTATTTCGTGTACGCCAAACATAAAAGAACATAGGCCCAACCGTGCGCCACTATTAAAAATGTAATGTGTCAGAAAATCAGGTTGATGCAGAAGCACTTTGGAACTTTTTATTATTTTAATCAAGAACATTCATCTTCAAAGGATATCTTCAAGGACAACACTGAGACCCAAACCAGGTGTTGAAATTGGCACGTGGAGGCATAGAAGAAATGCAGAAACTCGGTTACTGTCACAACAACCTTTCGCAACCGGCACCATCAGATCTAGCCTCCTAGCTTGGATACGTAGAGCCTCCAAATACTCGTGATTCCAACTATTCGAATATCGAATAGTTAATGATAATATATTCGAATATTGGAATATATTCGTAAAATTTTTAAGAAAGGAATAATTTACTTCGGGCGATAAATACAGATAAATACATTCTATATATTTAAAAAAAACATTATAATTGTAGAGAATTTATTAATTTTAATTTTTAAAAATATATGTAATAAAAAAACAACAAAAAATATATTGAAAAATAATACAAATTTAAAAAAACACAAATAAAGAATATTTCAAATTTGTAAATATACATATATAAATACAATAAAAATATAGATACAGACAAGTCAGTATTCTCTCGATAACTGACAAAATTTTAGATATGTTTATATTACTTCATATCTCACACCCCACGTGCAAGTTTTTTAAAAATTATTTTGTATATAACTTCTTGTTTGTCGGCTCAAGTATTTATGAAAACTTAATACTAAAGAATAATAGGAAGCCGACTCCATCGTTGTCAAAACAAAGTGTGTTAACCGTAAGTGCTTATTGTCATAAAACAATAAAGATCACACTATAAGAGCCAAATCTAATAGCTCCGAGAAAAACACAGAAGCTGAGATCAAAGGGATTGCTTTCTTGCCTTATATCCGTAATGTAACAGACAGGATTGCCAAAGCGCTCAAGAAACGGAAGATTAAGACAGTGTTCGACACAAACAACAAGGTTAAGGACCTCTTAAGACCAGCGAAGGATCGGGATCCCCTTGAGACCGAGACGGTGTTTATAGGCTCGACTGTCAAAATTGCGACAAAGTGTATGTGGGACAAACAGCACGCACGATTTCAAAGAGGGTTGATGAGCATAAAAGAGCATGCAAACTCGGTCACCCGGAAAAATCGGCATTGGCTGAGCACTTTCTAAATACGGGCCGCCATTTTTCATTTGAGCTGAAAAACCTAGGAAAGCCCAAAAGTCACTACACGCACCTGGTCAAAGAAGCGATTGAAATGTACAAGCACCCGGTAAACATTAATAGGGATGACGGTCTTAAGTTAGAAACCTCTTGATATCCAGCGCTGCAGGAGAAATCAAATCGACGATCCGCACAGTCCGACATCCGTTAGTAGATACACAACACACTACATCAAGACACACACACTCTCTGCTTTCGACACGGTACTGCAATCTAGTACTTAACATAACACAAACTTGGAGACACCCTGACCTCGGTACGGTATTGCAAAGCAATACTTAACCTACACTTCAACACACACTCATCACAGCCCTGATGATGGACGCTGCAATGGGATCCGAAACCGTTGGCCAGAGAGGTCACATATACACGGCAGAATATCCCATAAAATTATACACAAGATTCTGAACGGTCGTAAAAACCTAAGGACATATGAAGATATGTACTAACATTATTTTAAAAGTTGGTAGAAATCAACATGTTTCACACACATCTACTAATGTCTTCATCCATAGAGTTCAAATATTAAATAAATGTCAATATTTATTATCATATTTATTCGTCATATTCATATTTTCATAATATTTTCGTCGAACTGTCAATGAGTATTGACAGTTCACACATATCTCGACGTTGTATAAGGCATCTGATTTGCATTGAGGTGTTTCGATGTTAGTCTCGTATGTTCAATTTTCTCCCTTACTTACGTGAAATATTTCTTTACCTCAAGATGGCGCAGTTTATTTGCATACGGGGTGGGGGTGAGGTGGCCGGGAGGCCTCTGGGTAGGATTTTGACGCGGTATTTTACATTATTACCCTTTAATTTACCCTCCCTTCCGACACTCGAGTGGAGATATTTAACACCACTTTTACTTTCTTACTTACCGGTTCCCCGTTCATACTAGATAAGGGTACCGAAGGAACTCCAGTGTAACCGCGGCCCTTTTTTCAGAGTAAAAGTGAAAAATATTGCATATTTGTTCTAATTGTTAACTCTTTGTTAATTTTTACTTTTTAATTTTTAAAATATAAAAATGGTAGCATTATAAAATGGATACACACAGTACAAGAAGCTGTAACAGTTTAAGACTTCAGAAGAAATAGAAAATCTTTTGATGTACAAAGTACTTAAAATCTTTGATTTAGCCCAAGGGAAACAATGCAAAATAAGGTGAATATAAAGTAGTTTAAACTGCACTGCAAAAATTTTACTATAAAAAACTTTTAAATGTCTAATGATCATGCACTATATATTTTTTCATTTATAAGATAAATTATACATTACAGAAATAAATAAATAAATGTGATTTTGATCGGACAGAGGCAGAGTAAGGATCCAAGCTGTCGAGATGAGTTTTCTAGGGGGGGTAGCGGGAATCGCACTGATGGAAAGAGTGAGAAGTGCTGGCTTGGACATGTGCTAAGTGCCAGAAGAACGAATACCAAGAATAATCCTCTTGGTAATCCCGGAAGACAAACGGCCGGTGGGTCGCTCCAGATTGAGCTGGAAGAAGCAACAAAAATGCGTATGAAAACAGAATGGGTCTAGACTGTTTGAGTCATGCGGAAGCAGCACAAGTCAGGGGAATATGGAAGCACCTTGTCGAGTCTTTGGGTCCCCCACTTCACTAGGACAAAGGGATGAAGATGATGAAATAAATAAATGTATGGAAAGAAAGCCCTTTTTTTATCTTCTCGTAAATCGAGACGCGTTTTGCCTAACGAGGATATTATCAAACATACAGTTTAACTCAACAATCTATGTTTATATCAATGTTGATCTATTATAAAATACATTTCTTAAATCATGTAACTTGTAAAGATGAAATTTAAAGAAACAAAATAATTCAATGGAAATTTCGAGGGTTTATAAAAATTCTACACGTCTCCAATAGTTGCTTAGTAACAATTCTTTTCTTACACTTGATTGTATAAAAAATTAAGAATGCCACGTGAATCACTGTATTATACGGTGTACCTTGTAGCTAGTAGCAAAAAAGTTGGGAGAGTCTTCTAATTGTAATGATAGTAGTCTAGTATCTACCATTAGAAGTTTTCATTTGAATAACCAAGAAATATTAAGAATTAGGAAAAGTGTTAATAAAAATTAAATATTATAAATATTTAAATTTTTACTTTTTACCTACTTAATTTGCAACCCTTTTAACCTCAGCCAACCTTAACTTAGTTATTTTGTGGTGTACATTTTTACTCCCTTTCTTTTAACTCATAGCGTCTGCGGTTTGTTGTCTGCTGGAATTCGGATCAATTTTTAACACTTTTCCCGTGATCCAATCGAGCTGAAACTTTGCAGGCAGGCTCGCGGCGATGATAAAAATGATTTAATAAATTTTTGTTTTAAAAAATAATAATTATAGTATAACTTAGGATTTTTCGAAATTGTATATAATGGTTTTTTCATACAACTGACTATTGACCCCGATGCGTGCAGTAGGCACGAAACCTGATTTAATGGGAAAGGGAGTGTAATAAAAACTTGTTTTTTATGGGTTAGTTTTTTTATAAAATTTTCTTTGCTCAAAAATCTACTGGATACTTAATTTTTAAATTAATTTTTACTTTTTTAGGATGTCAGGGCGGAAGAGTGGCAACAAGACGAGTTATAGCATCAGACACCTGTTGCAGCTTCCATCAGGCGCCGGGAGCTCCTCAGCACATGATGCTGCAGTCCCTGGACCATCTATGAAGGTCAGATTCCCCATTTACTTTCATAAAAAAAATAATAACAGGCCTCGCAAAACGTTCTACAGCTCCAAACAAATTAAAATTCACGAAGTGTGGACAATTTTTTATATAGTTGGTTAAAATGAGAACATGTCTTGAATATGAACTGATGGAAATAATAAATGTCAGACCTTACTTCAAAGTAAAAACAAATTAACTCACTTTTTGTCAAAATGAGTTAGCATGTTTAGGTGTCTGGTAACTTTTGACAGAAATGTGAGCTACGTAACATGTTCTTCTTTATCTAGGGGTCTTCATTATATATACAGACTGTAATGGTCTAGGAATGATAAACTCCCAGGAAAGTTCAACAGAAACAAAAAAAGACGTGCGTTCAGTACACCATCCAAGAGTTTCACAGAGTGCACTAATAATAATTAGTTAGATTAGAAACACCGTAATATTACAATATTTATATTTCAAAGTGTACGACAAAACTTAAATAATTTTTTTTTTATAAATGCGTTTGAATGACCCATCTAATTATTTACTTCGTGTTTGCGAACAAATAAAGTAAACTTATATTTTTACCATTGTGCTGTAAATTTTATAATAAGATGTTAAGATTAAGCTAAGTAATAACTTTATTGATATTTTGTATATTATATCAATATTCCATTCGGTGTCGGTAGAAATACCACTCCGAAGAACTATTTCACGTTTTGTGCACAATTAAATGCACTTTCTGTAGAAAGTATATTTTTATCAAATATTTCAGTTCCACCAAGTATCCATGTGAACTTGTCTCGATTTTAAGAATGTTCTTAGGTTTTCACGGCCACTCAGAATCTTCAAGTTTGTGTTTACTGGGGTATTATGCCGTGTTGTTACGACCTTTCGGGCCGACGTTTCGGATCCCATTGCAGGGTCCATCATCATTGTCTCGATTTTTATAGTGAAAATATTTTTCAAACCAGTTGTTAAGGATAGATATATAAGGGGAAATAATCATTGCCACTGTCTTCATTTAGTTCTTTTTTTAATAGCAATAATTGTTTTTTGTAAATTAAAATCTTCTCGAGCGATTTCGAGAGGGAAAGTGAGGCGCCTCTGTAAGTCTGCCGCCTTAGGGCGTATATTTTGGGAACCGCTGCTTTGCCCGGTGCATTCTAGAATGTTTTACTTTTTGATGGAAATATGTATGTTTAAATTATAGTAAAAAGAAATTATATTTAAAAATGAAAATCTTAACATTTAATATTATTAATAACCATGAAATTTTTCAGGTATCAATACTCAATAAAAGATAAATCTGACGTACGTGTGTGTATTGATCGAGTCACAAAACCTGAGTTGGAAAAGCAGTCTACCAGTAATTGATTGTGTGGTCATCTTTATTAATTTTTTTGAGATTTGTTTTTCAATGATATATCGAAAAATAAAGTATGGTTTGATTGAAAAAGTTAAAGGAAAGTAAAGTTTAGTGGCGTAGTAATAATTGTCTTTCCGAGAAACTGCAGGTTTGCGTAGATAGATTTTTTCTTAAATATTTTAATACTTCTTAATTCTTTCTTAATTACTTCTCAAAGATGTGTAACATAAGGTACAAATAGCTGTAGAATCAGTACTGCTGTTCTAAAAGGGTCTGATATCTTTCGACGTTTAAATATTAATACTACCTACACGTCAATGGTAGGACGAACATATTTTGAATTTAAGATATGCATACACATAATAACTTGATTAAAACTTTTGTCTGGAGTGTACTGATGTATGGCAGCGAAACGTGGACCATCGGCCAGAGCATGTCAGGGAGTCTGGCGGCTAGATGTAAATAAATAAATAGATGTGGTGCTATAGGCGCATGGCGAGAATACATTAGTCAGAACATATCCGAAACGACGAGGTGTTGACCAGGCTGAGCGAAAAATGGCGGCTTCTGAACAAAATCGCTCAACAAAGAGCAATTTGGATAGCCATAATATAAGGCATCCGGGCCTGCTTTTTACCATCGTCGAGGGAAATGTTGAAGGCAACAGTCGTAGAGGCCGCTCGAGATTAAGCTACGTAGATCAGATTATAGAACTGCCAAGAAATGAAGAGGCTGACAGGTGACAGAGAGGAGTGGAGAAATCGAGTGCTTGTTGTAGACCAATCCGAGGATTACGACCCAAAAAAAAAACTCATAAATCTGTGCTGTAAATGCGATTGTTCAACTTGTTTATTGATTCTGGGCCCACGAACGATTGCCCAGGTGTTAGTTACGCTACTGGTACTTTGTAATTATTATATACGGTGTTCTAACATGGAGTGAATTTTTTAGTAGTAGAGTTATAAAATAAAATACATAAAAATCGTCATAATGGCCATGGTATTAGCTTACTTGGAAAGATAATTTAGTATTGTTTTACATATTATAATATATTAAATATATAAGAGTTGGCGGCCTTCGTAGCGCAGTGGGTATGACACTGGCTTCCCACACCGAGGGTTCCGGGTTCGACTACCGGTGAGGTCACACTGTTAATCTATGTGGTTTACTCAAGCCTCGGTGTTTTGTGTTGTATTTCGCATCTGTAATTGGGCTTCCTGGCCTGTTGAAGCGTAAAAATAAAAAAAATACAAAATAAATAAAATTACTTAAGTAATTAATATATGTAATTAATATGCACGATGTAATATATCATCCTTCGAGGAAATATTATTTCTTGTTAATTATTTCTTCGTGAAATTTTTTTTTAATTCAAACGAATTTCTGGTGTTTGGAAATGACAGATATAGAAATTTTCATTGAAATGACACGCGCCTAGAGAAAACTCTCCTTGTAATTAAAATACCTTTGATATATCAAACTTGGAAAGTTTCAACTCTATCCGCTCCTGCTTTATTATTGCTAGGAAATTGTCTGAACCGGGTTCTCTTTATATTTATTGGTGCCTTGGTCCATGAATAAGAAACTTTTGCCGCTGTAAATGTGTTCTGAAAAAGAGGCTGCGAGCTGTTACCATGACAACTGAATAAAGAACAGTCGGGTATAAACAGGCGGTGTGTTTTTTTTTACAAACTTTCTAGGATTTTTATAGCGTAAATTATGGAATTCAAAAGGAATGTAGTGTATTTTAAAATTGTTAAAAGTATAATGTAATTTTTAACTGCATAATATTTTTTGATGTTGCATTTGGATGCCAAGATTGTTGAAAGAAAATTATTATATATAAAAAGCAGATGTTATAAAATTTACTTAATTGCTCTAATAAATAAATAATGATTAAATGATTTTCCATTTCGCGTTTTAATTACATATTATAATTTTCCTAAAGGTGGCTTCGTAGTAGGTAGCCGATAGACTTGCAAAAATTAATAAAATCCACGAATATTATTTTCTTTAATTATTACATTAACGCATTGAAAAAATCAGAATGTTTTTGCAAGCGATTTAAACGTAATTTTACAAGTAAACATCAATTTGGTTAAAATGGGCAAAGCTAAGTGAATTCATTTGGAAAAAAAGAATAATCCACAAATAAATATTTTTTTTATATCCAATCAAACGGCAGACATTTCAGACGACAATATATTTTTTTTTCTAAATATGTGTGCTTATTCTCTTGTTGAAACTAACTCATGAAATGTGCGACCGACGTACAAACGGCGATATTAGTGTGATCAGCGCTAGACTTGATATTCTTCGATGCATTGAAATCGTTGGCCAAAAACTTGAAGTATATATGGCAAAGGAGCCCAGTCCAAAGATTTTGTATAAATATACGTCCTCATTAGTCTGATAAAAAATTACTGCGCTACCTACACATTTAAACAGTTGGATTTCATCAAGTTATCTCCGCTTAAAGAGGGCTAGATTTTTGATCATGGTTTAAACTATCTGCACATTTAGTGGGTTAGATTTTCTATCTTGGAGCACGCTGTATCCAACATACGGAGGTTAGTGTTTTCATCATGGTTTACGCTATCCCCATCTATATCATTGATGGTTAACCAATGAAACGCTTATCAAAGATAACACCCCAATACAATTTAGGCGTCGCTTTTGCCGGTCACCGGTCGTCGAAGCCTTTAAAAGTAAACTTAAAATTTTTAGGCGTGATGTAGAGACTTATTTTCCTTAGAAATTGTTTTTCTCAAGAAAAAAAGTATTTCCACAAGGCCAGCAAAACGATTTAATTCATTTAAAAGATATTATCAATTTAGAAGCCTTAAAATAATTAAATACCCTAATGTAGTAGTTAAATGGTTTCCGATGGATGCGAATTAATAATTTGGAGATATAACTTGCACAACAGCACATGGTCTAACGTTTTTGTCAACTTGAGGTCGTATCTTGAGAATCTGGAAAGAAATCGTTTGGAGAATGATGAAGAATTCCGCTACGAACAGGAAATTTGGAGTGCTTGGAACCGATTACCGGACAGTTTCAGCACCCTGGAATATCAAGCGATGGCTTAAACAATTTTTCCCTCTACATATTTTTGTGTGACATTACATTCAGCGTTATACAATATAAAAGTCAATAAAAGACCATCTGACATGTAGTTAGTAGTGCTTGCTTGGGCTTGAAATTCATAAAACACCAACCCCTAATTGAAGACTTGACAATGATATTCAGCAGTATTTCAGTAACGTAAAAACATATTTGTTTTTACGTTACTGAAATTTTTTTAAATCAATTTTCACACACAGTGGTCACCTTATTCGCCATGACACACTTTTCATACGTAGCCTTTTTGTAGCATCATGTGGGTTGTTATACTTTTATTTTAGCACTAGCTGCAACCTGTCAAAAATGACGGAACATATGTTTGCATCTTTGCTAAGCCTTAGTATATATTTATGCCATCTCTTTGGCGCTCCACGGAGAGGCAGCCGCAGCAACACGCGTTGAACGGCCGGTTCGGGTTTGGTGGCCCGGGGTTCAAGCTTTATATCCGGCCGTTAATTTCGTTTTTCTACCCGTGAATTTGAACGAAATTATGGCAAAAGACAGACGGACGGACGGACAACGAAATTATTATTCTTGATGTTACATTCCATTTGTCGGTAGTTTTTAGAATATGCAAATGTCGCATCAGATGGAAAAATCCGCAACACATTCGATTATGCTGAATCAGTACTAATGTAAACTTAACACAATATACCTATGTCTGTTTTTACACTTTTTTGTTGATATGAAAAAAAATTAGTAATATAAGAAGAAAATGTTGAACGTTTGAACGCGGAGAATCCTAGGCCGGCAGCGGCTGGGAGCCGGAGCACGGAGCCGGGGAAAATAACGATTTTCAAAACTTTTTCCGGGAAAGTTAAAAACTTTTCCCCCCGCGGCCCGCCCGCCCGCAGGTCGCTACAGGCGCGCCCCTGATGTATAGGCAACACGCGGTGCGGCGACAACGATGTTTCCTCCGCATAATTCCACTACATTTTTGGTCAATTTTGCACATTGTGGACTGCAGATATTGCATATATATAGTATTATTTTTCTAAAAAACTTTGTTTAAATAAATGTTTAACTTTTATTGCTTTTGTCAATTTTTATTTTTTTTATCAACCGCATCGTATAAATTTGTACTTTAATGTAAAAATGTACTTTATTTATCTGTTCTATAGGTATTTATAGAATAATGAAAAAGCCTACAAATTGTTCATAATTGAAATAAATAAAAAGGATGTACAAATTTTTAAATTAAATAGTAGGAAAATATATTTCGTTGATTTATTAAATACATAAAGGTGATAAAAATTGTAAATTTCACGTAATTATTGAAGGTTTTTTCTGACATTTGTTGTAATGTCACAAAATCTCACGAAACTACATAATTATCATTATCAAACATTATAATTTCGTTTTCTGTCCGTCCATCCGTCTGTCTGTCCCCGTAACTTCGTGTAACGTCCGTAATTTTGTACGAAATCGGCCGGAGATGGGGCTTGAACCCCGGGCCACCAAACCTGAACCCACCGTTTCACGCATGTTGCCACGGCCGTCTCTCCATGGGGCGTCAAAAAAATGCTATAATAAATATATTTAATGTATTTTTGACGGGTTGCAGTTATATATGTAATTATGTATGTAATTTAATATCGCATAGTATAATGAAATCATTTCTATGTTTTACAGCTTCCATAAAAAACCTGCAAGGTATAACAGTTTTTACGCATTATCTCAGTCTTGAAACTATCATTAATGTATTCATTTATCATTAACGCATATATACTGCAAAGAGCCCGAACTACTTAAGTTTTTCAAATGTTGTTTCATATATCAATCAAAATCAAATCAAATGAAGACCCCATGGCAAGAAATTGTTAACTAACATTTTAGTCAAATATGAGTTAATTAGCCGTCTAAACTAAATATTGTATGCTCTTTCCATTGGAAATAAGTTCAGAACTTAATAATTAGAACATGTTCAAATCATAGGGATGAACATGTTAACTACACTTTTTCATAAAAATCAAATCAGTTACTAATGGGAAGAACATGTTATCTTCAATAATAAATAACATGTTCATACCATCATTCTGAAATTAACGCGCGTTTTAATTTGATTGGAATATTTGTGGTTAATATAAATTTTATTCTGGCAGTGCTGTCATATATTTGTTTTTATTTGAAGACTATTATAATATGTACTCATATATTATTTTTCAATAATTTTAAATGGTATATACCATGTTTTGTATTATTAATTAACATGCCGGGTATTTTGTAATTTTGGATAATGGTGGATAATGGATGGTTCGTCTTTTACCAATTTTAAAAAGGTGTTACTCTATTAAAAATGAGTCCCAGAGGCGAAAAAATGGTTTTGAACTACATTTTTTAGGTCAAATTAGTATATATATTTTTTGTGCATAAATGCGTATTTTTTACTTTTTAAATACTTTTTTGATATTTTAGTGACATAAATCAATAAAAATTAATCTTGAATTAGCAATAAAACATATTTTTCAAAGGCGAAATGAAAATGTCTAATTATCTCAAAATGACTTGAATGTTAGTTAACAACTTCTTGCCATGGGGTCTTCAAATATCAAATCATATTGTCATGATATGGTAACACAAAAGTGAACGGAATAATGGAAGGTTATTACGGGACAATAATTGCATAGCCTGATCTGCGCCTCATGAGCGGCTAGTCAGTATTGTTGTAATTGCTGCAAGTTACGGATGGATATTCGAAATTAGGATAGTTGATAATACCAAGCATATCAAGAGATGATATCGGGAATGAGCGCAGTAATATTTTTTGGTATGTGTGATATTATGGGTGGTTTTCGTGGTGGAGTCACACAACTGCGCGCGACTGTTCTACCCCTAAAACAATGCCTGGGTATGTTAATATATCTAAAACGTAGCCCCGTGTTAAAAAAATATTATTCCGTTATTTATTTATTTATTTATTTGTTTACGCCCATTAGGCTTTTACATAAAGAGTATAAAATAAATTTCAAAAAGCACATACATTAAACAATATCTGTATAGCACCAAAACATGAGTATAAAAGTTAAAAATATAAAGTAAATAGCGGCAATGTGTATAGGCTTTTACCTAAAAATATAACATAAAATTAAAAAGAACAAACATTAAACAATATAAGTTATAAGTAGCGAAATATGAAGTTTCAGGAATAGCACCAAATCATGAGTATAAAAATTAAAAATGTAGAGTAGGTAACGAGCAGCAATGCGTATAGGCTTTTACATAAAAAAAAATATATCATAAAATTAAAAAGAACATACATTAAACAATATAAGTTACAAGTAGCAAATTATTAAAAGTATCAGGAATAGCACCAAAACATGAGTACAGAAATTAAAAATATAAATATATTTAGCAATTTAGTAAATGTATTTTAATCGAATATGGCAACAAATATATTTTTCGCGCGATATCAATAATTATTAGTAACGAACTTTCACATTGTTTTCGCTAATTGCTATATTTTTCTGAGAAGTAGGCCTCTACGATTAATAAATTGTTGTACAGGGTGGTCCGAACCACTGCAGGGCCTGGCTGAGGCAAATGGATCGTCTACATTAGAAAGAGTAGACAATAAATCGTGCGAGGAGACGCATTAGGATGATTAAAGCAAATGTCCGAAACGGTGTCGCCTTTCTCATTGTTGTTTCTGTTGTTCTCTTTGTAACTGTCTTGTTATTGTACTCATTTCCGACGTTTATTTGAAATTAGTAGGTTCGTTGACGTATGATCGTAACATCTTCATTTAGACAAAATTGGATTTAATATATCCCAATTATAATAAATTCTTTATCCGTCCGTCTTTCTATCTATCTGTGCATAACTTCGTGTAACGTCCGTAATTTCGTTCAAATTCAGAGATAGGGCTCAACTTAACCATGTTGCTACTGCCGAGTCTGCGTCTGAGACACGTCGAAATTACAGTACATATAAGACTTAGCAAAGGCGCGAAACATTTGTATCTATAAAAAAGATTGTAGTGTGCACAATATATTTTCTTTCGGTACACTAGCTTTATAAACATTTTTTCCGAGAGCAATGATATCTCTGATATGGTGTACTGCCTAAGATACTTGGATCTCGCCCAGGAGACTCGGGTACGGAAATATTTTTCTCATTTTATTTTTGATTTTATTGTGATGTCTATTTTATTTATAATATTAATAATATTGTCGCTAGAGTGATATTGTCATCAATGGACAGTATCGCGTTTAGTTTAACGCACAATCGCTGGGGTTTAAAATAGTACCATTAACTGCCGGCAGGGGAAATAAAAAATATTATTTTGATAAAAGTCGTTATTACTATTTCATGACTGTCAGCTGTAAATAAGTAAATACTTATTTTTTAGGAACCTGCATGTAAAATAACATCATTTTTGACGGGTAACAGCTAGTAAATATTATAAAATATATGCAATACAAGCGAAGATACACCACACTTTGAAAATAGTAAGAATATAAGTATTGATATGTTAAAGTATCTTTATTAGAAAGCGAAAAAACTATTTATCTATAGCTGCACAACTCTCAAACGCTACGCTTTCCATCATCAGCTACGGTGCCTACTTATTTCTACGCGATCATCTAAAATAGACGCCACATTTTTTGTACCATATTTTTAGATTTTTCAACAAGAAAACGATTAAAAAAGCAATGTTAACAATGAACACATGGAGAAAATGAATTTAAATTGTATAAAGTTATACTGTAAATGAATTTTGGTATTTTTTTATTTACTGGATAATTTATTTTTCAGCGCTTTGCAGTGAAAAGTAAAGGAATATAAAATTAATATTATATTTATAAGAATCAAAATATCTGGCTTAGCCGGGAAGTAAAGCTTTTTCGTTTAAATATAATTAATAAAGAGTTTTAAATTCACAATATTTCGCACTTGAGTAATCATAGAAAAGTATGTAACGAAAATGTAACAAAACAAAATTTACATACTTTTTACCATGACGAGTACATATTTTTTCAATATTCATAACTCGAGTCTTGACATTTCAGAAATTCTAACGTTTAATTTAAATGTTCCAATTTTAAGTGAAATCTCCAAAAAATTTCCCATAATTATTAAATCTATTTTAAAACCCCAATGCTACATCTGATGAAAAATATACCTACATACATTTCATTTACTTTGGAACCCATGCAATCTACACTTTTCGGTAATTTGAAATTGTTTATAACTAGTTAAATTATAACATAACTTTTAAATTTATTTTCTAGTGTTTCTCAAATCTCAACCATCTATAGGTAACATATTAGTTTACTGTTGTCATAAAATGTTTTAACATTGTACATTTACTCACTAGGATTATCTATCAGGGTCATTACGACCTAATGACAGTGTTAAAAAAATAATAGAAACGACGAATAACAAATAGTTTTTTCTTTATGTTGTTCATAATGAAAATCAAAATTTAACAAAATATATTTTAATAATTTAAATGTAGTCAATTGTTAACTTTTTCACTTTTAGTGTAAATTTAACCGGATAGATATAAAAGCACCAAACTGATCAGCGGAGAAAATAAACTTCGCAAATAAACGTTCCAGAATATTCAATAGGATAAGGTTGTGTTCCAGGATGGTGTAATTATATTCCTTCGGCTGACGGCCAAGAGATGTCGCAGCGATATGCGTGTTTAGGTTAAATTAAAAAAAAACTGCTTAATGCTTTTGATCGTAATATTATGATATTAATTAATGGAATATTAAAAAATATATGTTTGCTTTTTGTTTTAATTTACTAGTATTAATGTTTAATCACTTTATATTGACGAAGTTGAACGGCTTTAAAAATATCAATACCTGGAACACAGAAATTATTTCTATAGTAAATTTTTTTCACTTTTGTCACAAAAATATGCATTTTTCCTTTTCTAAAGAAAATACGTTATACCTTTAAAAATGTATTATTTCAAAAATACGATTGCCTACTATATTTAAGTCTATATTTTTAGTCATTTTGATATATATATCACGTATTTATGATTTCTACGTTAATCAGTTTGAAGATCTTTTCAGAATATTTAAATAAACCATATTTTTAAAGTTTTACTAAGGAAGGAATAATCAGCGAGAGCAACAAGCAAGGACATGACATTCGAAATACTTGAAAATGTTTTATCACAAAACACTATAAAACTATACAAACAATTGAACTTTTGTTGACTACAAAGTCACTGGACGTAAAATTTACAAGAGCATAAATTTACTTTTCTTTAATTCACACTAGCCACTCGTCTGTGGAACACTTTATGTGAGTTTTTTAGAATATTCGCCCGTTTGTGGAGCATTTTAGTACGCCGTTTCTTAGCACACTGATTCGCTATCGAGGAATATTCCGCGCGCAGTTAGGTACTCTGGCACTTTAAGTGTGGTTGATTATAATTCGGTTTCGCTTTTGTGGATTCGTCGCGGCTGTTAAACACAACACTATTTTTGGTGGCTACGGCGTCGCTTGTTTATATAGGAAATGTTGTTCTCGAATATTTTTTGATTGACTTCCAGTTCTTTTTCAATTGTTCCAAACTATTCTAGATTCACGCGCGATTACTCAATTATGTGTGATTCTTCTTGATTACGGATTGCGTGACAATATGTTACCACTAACACAATATATTAAGGTATTATGGTCGTATTATTTAAATTAATATTTGTTGGGGCCCGAAAGAGAACACAGAAAACCAAAATTCTACTCCGATATCTGAGATTGTCCCAAATGTAGCTCCGATTTATGGGATTCGTGTAAATATAACTCCGGCTCACATCATGTCAATTTCAATTGTAGCTCATGTTCGTTATTTTGAATTCAATATAAAAAAAAGTAACTCATAAAAACCAAGTTTTTATTATACTCCCTTTTTCATTTACTAGTGGAAACTGGTTTGGCGCTCAACCTACGCGTTGGGCTTCGGTCGGGCGACGCTACGAAAGGGAGTAGTAAAAAATTTCCAAAAATCCAAAATTATACTATAATCAGGTTTAGTGTCTACGAGATGCTTCGCGGTCTCTTCATACAACTGAGTAAGTTGAATGAAAAAACCATTAAAAATTTGAAAATCCAAAATTATACTATAAATATATATATTTTTTAACTAAAATTTGAAAGATCTTTTTGATCGTCGCCACGAGTCTGCTTGCAAAGTTTCAGCTCGATTGGATCACGGGAAAAGGGTTAAAAATCGATCCAAAGTTTTTTCGTCAAGAAAACAAGCAAGCAGACGCCACGAGTTAAAAGAAAGGAAGTAATGATTAAAATCAATTGGTAGAAAAAAATCCTAACTAAATAAATGTATAACGTTCTTGTCCTAAAACAATTATTTCTGCGATCGGCGCTAAGAATGAAGGGAGTCGCAAAGTCTTAGACATTATTTGACGTTCGCATAGACTATTAACTCTTTCCGAGGGGACTCTTCGGAATCGATTTATAAAATTTGCATTAGTCTTATCTTTCACAATTAGGCTTTGAGCGGTGCAAACAGTCCGCCCCTCGTCACCCGCCCCGGGCGCGGCGGGGGGGGGTGGTGCAGGGAGGGGGTCGGTAACTTGATCATAATCCGATCCTCCGGTTATTAAAACTTGAAAGAACAGGTAAATATTTGGCCGGCATTAATTACAGACCACGATAAGCGGGGACGTGTTTGGCGACGGTGATGGTCGCCGAGGAAGACGAATTTGCCTTGCTACGAATTTATTACAGTCCAAGGTATTTACAACAATTATCATAAAAGGGTTGTGACGATATTTTAAGCGGTGACACACTAATCGTTATTTGGGATTTGCATCTGATTGCGTCGATGATTGCAATTCGACGAGCAACTTGACAACAATTATATCCTAGTCATAAATCATCGATACAACAAGACACAAATCCCAAATGACTGTACCGAAAATAACCGGTTAAAATAACGGTTTAACCATCACTATCAAAGAGTACTTTGTAGGTATGCTCTTGAGCTCCAGAGTTAGGCACGGTGGGGTACACGTTTATACTTGTGTAATGTTGTTTGGCATATGTCGGGCCGGGGTCAGTTGTTTACCAGAGTTTGTAAATATTGATACATGCGTACGAGGCATCGGCCACAATTGCGTTTCTTTGGTAAACTCAAGTAGGTATTGGTGAAGGCTGGCGTATTATAAAAAAACATTGTGGTGTGTCACCCTTGACACGCATGTCATAGGTCCGCCATCACTGGACTGCACTTTTTTGCGATTAATTATTTCTTATATTTCCTAGCTAAATTATGTCCATAACAAATATTTTAAAACATCGCTTATCTTCAAATTTAGGGCCGTTTGCGCTTGTTTGATCAGTTGTAATTATAAATGTTTAGAAAAAAACATAAATTTTTACGGGAACGGGATGTTTGGTTGGTTGAAAAACGCAAAATTCTTGCTTTTTTCTTATTTTTAATTTTATTACTGATCGGATACCTACACTAAGAAAAAACTATGAGTAAATCAAAATTAAGAAATATACTAATCTTGAATGTTTTGCCAATCCAATATTTGAACGGTTTTATCTATGTCCTGTTTTATCTATATTATTTATTTTAACGGACTGAATCCAAGGTAATTTATCCTTCTGCCAGCGCAAGTCTTTATTCTTAATCCATCAAAAGTGTCACTCAATAAAATATCAGGGGGAGGTTTTAATACATCCTCTGCCAAGGGATGTTCTCGTTTTCGTAGATGATATAATATCTAAATGATTGCTTTCCAATATGATAAGAATGGGATAAATGGATGGGTACATTTCATAAAATTAATTTTTCAATGTGTTTTCATTATTTTCTAATTTTCAATAAATTTTGAATCACCGATGCATGCTCGTTTCTACATTAATATATGTAATAAATACGTAGATAAATATTAGATATATTATATTATAATTTAGTTAAGGCAATTAAAAAGTATCGGGTTCGATCAAGTTCCTGTAGTGGCTGCTTATTTAGTCAATGTAGTCATATTTTCCGGCAGAAAACATTTCAGAGTTGACAAAAACCTCCATATTATGTTGATCTTTTAAATGATAGCCATAAATAAGTACGCCCCGTCTATCTTGTACTGAGATAATAATCACCAATTGTAACAATTTGGTTGTCCTGAGAATAGGGTGGATTCTACCCTAAAATATTATAGTATAAAGTATTAGTGTTGTGTTAAAGCTATGTGATATATCAAAGAAAAATTATAAAGCAAAACGTACGCAATCTTCAATATCAATAATTGTAACCATAAATATACAAACTTATTTTTAATAAAAGCTTAGAATAACTGCTGGCAATAAAAAAGCAGAATGCAAATGCATTTTTATTGGCCTGAATATAAAATTAGTTCACACAACATTTATTCCGCGACTTTTACAACATTATTCGAACGTAGATTCCTTACCAATCCGAGACTTCCGTGTCGCCCTTCCATCCCTCCGTCAATATCCGTTTCCTCCCTCATAAAAATCAGAGTCGCCTAAAAGGCTGTCTTATTTTTATTTGCTCCGTTTTTTCTCCGATCAGCTCGGGAGGCCGGTCATTGAAATCAAAGCTTTTGAGGAGAAGATATTTGCTTTGGAGGACGGGTCAGATTCCTGCCGATCAAACGGCGGGTACCGCGTACCCTTCCACTCTTTGCCAATCGTAATTGAATGAATTGCTTAGACAAACAGATCAGAAGTAAACGGATGCTCAAAGGCTTTTTCTCCGTCGGTATGTGATTGAATGCGATGGACTTCCCGTATTGCGAATGCTACGAATATCGAAGCGTGTGATCAATTTCGATGAATCTTTGTCTGTTAGATTACCAGATAATGGAGCAGTTCCTAGAATAACATTATATTATGTTTTCGTAATATTTTAATATAGTGAATCAAGGCTTTATGATTTCGCGACTTTTCTTGGTTACTAGTGGTAGAAGTTAATTAAGTTAACTGTGGCAATACCTCATACAAGCAATAATAACTACCCCTCCCCCCCGTCATCCCTTTACTTTCTATTTGTCGGCCATATTGATTTACAATTAGTTCTAATATTGCCTCTGAAGATGATGGTTGTGCCTATAGAAAGCGCTTAGGTTTATATAACTCAAGTGGAATAAAACGTTGTGTAAAATTATTGTCTTATTAAATATTTTATGTGTATCCTAGTGGTCAATTTGCTTCTTTGCTTCCCAGATGTCAATTATTACTTTTATTTCAATACAATTAATAATTCATATAATAATACCCATAAATTCAGTGTGTTTCTGTTTGTTTGAATTAGTTTATGGTAATTTATTCAGAAACGACATTGTCTTCGACGATGTCATAAAATTTGTGAGTCATTGCCATTTTCTTGTTTGTCACACAGTGAATTAAAATTAGTCCGTTTCCCAGTCAATTTGGCCGCAGTAGAAAAAAAAAGTATGTATTATTTTTTTAATATATACTCGGTAACAGTTAATATACGTTGCACGCAACTGGTAGTTATAAATCCTGTACTCGAGACACAAAATGTCTTAAATCCAATAATGTCTAAAATGACCTAAATATATTTCTGCTTATACAACACCATGTTCCTTCGTTCCTGAAAGAGTTGTTCTCATATTTTTTATATAAACAGATATAACTCTTACTATAATGTCTTTAGTAGGTGCATTGCAGTTTGGAGCCAAAACAACGTAAATACGGATAAGACTTTCATTCTGGCTGCTCTGGTCTGTCACTATATACCAATTTTCTTACGTGTATCATGTGTATAAAAAATGTGATAGCCAGA
Source organism: Agrypnia vestita (assembly GCA_016648135.1). Taxonomy (NCBI): domain Eukaryota; kingdom Metazoa; phylum Arthropoda; class Insecta; order Trichoptera; family Phryganeidae; genus Agrypnia; species Agrypnia vestita. The sequence goes on from JADDOH010001955.1 coordinate 228,222, forward strand.
AAAACATAAATCGATTAAAAGAAAAAACCCTCAAGCTAACCAAAACAAAGAAAATCCCTATAGAGAGTCTAAATCGATAAAAAAATATTTAGTTATTTGAAAGAAACTGGCATAAAATCTTGAAAGTCAGAACAATATTAATTCAGTATAATGAAAATATATTTAAATAAAACAAATAAAACCCAAAATAACAGCCTAAATTAATGAGTATATTGTGGAAATATCATAAATATAGAATAAAATGACGGTCCCCGTAGCCCAGTGGGTATGACACTGGCTTCTTACACAGAGGATTCTGCGTTCGTTTTCCGGTGAGGTCACAATTAATCTCTAACTCAAACCTGTGTGTTTTGTAATTGGGCTTCTTGAAGTGTAAATAAAATAAATTTAAAAAAACAAAATTTGTTTAAAAAAACCGGCGAAAAAATCTAAAAATGCGTTTCCTACAAAATGATATTTTCGGACTTTTGTCATATTTTCTCTCAGAATCATCTACGCACTGTTCAGGAAACTGCTATGTTATATGTTATTATTAATAGATGTTAAAACCGTGGAAAGTCTCAATGTTGATGCAAGTGATAACGGACGTGGAAATAATGGACAATTTTATCCAACCAAACATAAACACTCACGATAGGTGTTTTTCATTTAACGAGTCTTTCCACGCCGAAGAAGTAGCTCGTGATCTTCATTAGCCGCTCTGGACCTCCGAACAAGTGGTTGAATAACAGTAAAATACTTTTTGAATAACTGTAAAAAACTTTTTGAATAACTGTAAAAAACTTTTTGTATAATTTTAAAAAAATCTTTAAAAAAATTTAACCGAAGATATTCTTATCTACTATACTAGTCAAGCGCCTTTCCGAAAAACTGCGTGACTGATATCTGAACCATGTCGGCTGTAAATAGTGTCGACTGATATGAAATAATTCTCGCTGTTATCTATGAACAACTGCGCTGTCTCATCTGTGTATCCCCCGAATTCAACTGTCAACAGAAATTTCGCTAGATTGTCATTGAAAATGGGTGCCATTTCGAAACGGTGTAGGCTCCAGCTGACTTTTGTAAGGCGGCGATCTGCATGACTCGCCTCTTACGCAATAATAAATGGGCTCCTCCCGGTTTGTATATGAAGGCGCTCTTCGCGATTCGTAACTTAAAATCGGTAATGACGATTGGGCTCTTCGATTCGTCCTTCTCCACGTCTCGGTATTAGTGGAGCGATACTAACTATAGAACGACACACTGAAAGCACTGAATCTTATTATTTCATCATAATTAGGACATCATAATTATTTTATATTTCCAAGGTCATTTTCAAAATCTCAGGGGGTGGGTTTTGGCCTTCCCTCCGCTGGAGGTGTCTCGCTAACGTGAAGGCTGCAATTTTGTCTGGCGATTGGCGTTGGGCATTGGGCGACAATTGTTACGGTGGAATGTTTCAATGTTAATGCAAGTGACAACGGGCCTGAAAATAATAGAGAAATTTTTATCGTTAAAATTTATTTGAATTGACAAATCACAAAGTACATAAGCAGTAGAAATATAAAAGAACATTAAAAATTGTCACAGACACAGTACAGTATAATGGTGGGATTCTCGGTGATCCCAGATCGCTGATTCGGTCAAGGCTCTAATTAGAAAATAGAATTGGATGTTAGGGATGAATTGGAAATTGGATGTTTCAGAGAAGAGCACATGATATGACTCGATCTTCACGCTAGCTCGGCTTGGCTCGGTCTAGCAGGAAAAGACTCGACTACGGCGGAGATATTGTTCACTGGAATACCTCCCGGATATCTCCTAGGAAGGCGATGTATCGTTGGAAGCGTTTTCGAATAGAGTAAGCTGCCGGATGGTAACAATGCGCGGCTTTTATACTCTTTCGAGGCGGTGGCGACGACGCATCAACGATATTTATTAACGGCCGGGCTACCCAGCAAATCTCTTCTCGGAAACGGCAATTTGGCGATAATTTTGCAAGTTCTACGCCTTTCCAGGTATGGACAATTTTGCGGGGTTTTTGTTCACGCCTAGGTACCTGTATCAATTTATTTTGTGTCATTACCAAGTAAATACAATAAATAAGTGGTTATTTAATATAGGTATTCTGTATTATATATAATGAATTCCTCTAATATATTTTAATTTATGTAAAATTTATTATATGACTGACTGAGTAACAATGGTATTGAAACCTAAGTTTGTTAGTTTTTTGAAATTGAATGCTTTTATTTGTTTATTATATGGAATACGCTTTCTTATCAATTAATCAATAAGGCGTCTGATACACATGCTAATTTAGTGGCACGTGAGCATGCGCAGTATCGACTTTGACAGTGGCATGCTTATTAGTGGCATGTGTGTACGCACATTGCTAGAAATGAGCATGCCACCTAGTGGCATGCTCAAAAATCAACCGCCGGTTGATTTATAAGCATGCCACTGTCATTCACCATAGAGAAGGGGTATCTTTGGAGCATGTGTGAACAGACTTGCTTATTTATGAGCATGCTTATGTCATTCGCGGGCTTCGCGGCTAGTATTATCAATGCGATCTTCTCAGTCCACGACAGATGAAACAAATATGGCGCGTTGGGGAGATGATAAAACATTACTTTTCGTGACTTATTATATGAATCACGAATGTCTGTGGAATACTCGGTCACCGTTGTGTAAAAATAATATAGTGAGAAATAATGTTTACGAAACTTTATTAATAGGCAAACTAAAATCAAAAATGTGCGGATGGAAACTCGGGAACTTTTTTGATTTATTAGTTCACTTGAATTTTCTATTTCAGTTTGCAAAGTTTCCATTTTGAACAAGAGCGTCTCTATTCTATGACAAGAGCATGCCACTAATAAGCATGTGTGTTTGATTGTTAGCTTTGGGCATGCTTATTTATGAGCATGCCACTAATAAGCATGCCAGTAATGAGCAAGTGTGTACAGTTGTTAGGGCGTGCTTATTAGTGGCATGCTCATTAGCATGCCAGTAAAGAAGCATGTGTATCTGTACCTTAAAGCATTGAAATATACCTTGTGTTAGTTCACTAAGTATCATTTCAGACGTTACTTTGTCTACCAATATCATCAGAATAGCAGAGGAAATCCCCTATGGAGATCTGATATTTTCATTAACTACCTGTCTGCTTTGATTTCAATAAGTATTTATTAATCCCAGTCTTCCACATACCTCCGCTTCCGCAGAAACCAGGAGTCGTAGGCGACCAGCACAAACAAGTGGCGCACCTCGCCGAAAGGGCGGGCCGGGGGGCGGCTCGTCGCTTTATTGGAATTCTCAGGTCGGGCCGGCGGTCAGATAAACGCCGGCAATAATGCTCAAAGGCAATTGATATCAATTGACCGGTGTATCCACTTACGGGCGCCACTCGAGACCGTAATATTGCGCGCCCGATCGCCAGCCCCGGACGAGGGCGTTTGACCGAATGCGACATCACCGGGGCGTCAAATGACGACGTTTTTGACGCGAATGCGCCCTTAAAATCGGTTCAAAATACCGGGTGCATGTTAAAAAATTTGACCGTCTAGAAAATAGGTCGTATCTCAGAAAGTATACAACGTAGGTGAAAGTTAATGATGTCAATCGATTGAGGATATATGTAGTACTTCTTGATGTTGCATCAGCCGCATCCACCGACTCCTCCACGTACCATGCGAGGTGAATACGTAATAAGCGCACACGAGCAACTTAGGAACCGTAAGGCTTGTGAAGCAAGCGGTAAACGATATCAATAGATCAAGCCCTTATAAACACTGAAAAAATAAGACGATAGGCAAAGTTTGTGAGGTGAAAAGTTGCAGCCTAAAAGTAATTGACCAGTAGGTAAGTGCAAGCTGAAATCAAGAAGTGGTGACTACGAATAGATCTTGTCTTTATTTTACAAAGAGGAGTAGAATTTTTTTAAATTTTAATACCAAAATTGAAATACTGTAAATCATTCGTGATTTTCATCTCGATACAACAACTAAGTTATTTTATAAACTCGTATAATAAAATATACTGGAATTTGCTCCCCATTACATAAAATTTGATAAAATACCTTGCATCAAAGCAAATAAATTTTTAACCATCTGCAATAAGTGCTCTAAGTACGTATATGTACCTACTGTGTGAAAATTAGTTACTGATTGCTTTTCATTACCATTGCCATCATTCAAAAACCTTCAACATAGAAGGAATAGAAGCAAAAATGCTACTTTGCACATGGCGAAAATACAGGGCGACGTTTTGGAATATGATTTTTTGGCAAAGGATACCAATTTCACACTGATTTAACTGATTTTGATAGCATGTTTGTGAGTTTTAGAAGCATATCATGTAGTCTCTTGAATAGTGGCGCTTTTGCTTCCAATCTTCTCATATATCCAAATACAAATATAGTTTTTCTGGGACCTGAAGAATTAGTATTTCTATTATTAGTAATATATATATAATTTTATTTTTTCCGTTATTCTTTATTGTATTATTTTCGATTATTAAATTTTTTTCTATTTATATATCAAATATCATCGTTAAGATTTTCTTAAAAATATTAGTTTTTAATGTACAATGACGACGATTTATAAGTAGCGAAGGGAAAAACTTCATTTCAAACTGAAGTTTGAAGTGAAGACTACAACACACACACGTTCACCAGTTTGAAGACTACAAAGTGTACACTACAATTGTAGTAAAAACTACTTGAATTGAAGTAATTGTAGTACTACGAAATGAAGTGAAACAAATGAAGTGAAGTGAGTGAAGTGAAGTAATTGAAGTGAAGTAATTGAAGTGAAGTAAATGAAGTGAAGTAATTGTAATAATAATGAAGTGAAGTAATGAAATGAAGTATTTTTTTCCCAAATAAAAATTTGGCGAGCTAAAAAAAAAAAAAGGTCAACGACAAAAATATTTTAATAAATGACGATATTTTCTCCAAAGTAACATAGTAACATTTGGGGGGGGGGGTTGTTACAGATTCCAGAAATTTCTTCATATATCTACATCAACTTTCCAAAAATTTCACGTAAAAAATACACTATTTAAAATGTGTTTCTCGTACTTTCGATAACTTAAAAGTGTATGTACTTTGTAGTGTTCGCTTTGAAATGAAGTGTACTATTTGAAGTTTATACTTTCAAAATGTGCGAAGTGTGCACTTCAATGTAGTGTAGTACTACATTGTAGTAGTGAGTACAGAGCGGACCCATCACTATTTATAAGCATTTGTGAAAATATAAGTAGAAATCGATTTGCATTTTTCCCAGACCATCGTAAAATCCTTAGACCGGTCCTGTAGTCCGCATATTTCCCGGTGGCGGCCTAGAATTTTGATGAGCCCAAAAGTACGTTTACGGAAACCCGAAAACGAGATGAACCGCTATGACGTGATTGATCTTACCTCAGGATGCTGGGTGGTTGGGATTCTCCATTGCTTTTCAGTACAGAGTGGCTAACCGTCCAAATGGATTTAATAAGTTGAAATGTTAACAAAATGTGGTTTCTTTTTATACGTACCTATTTTGTTATTAAGAACAACATTCTGGTTTTATTTTTGGTATGATTATAGTACATTTTATATTAAGTATAAACCATAATAATTGATGCACGTGCATGCAAATATATGCTTTTTTTTAAAGATAGACTTTTCAATGTGATCAAATATGTTATAAAAAATGATTACATTATTTTTAACATTGATGATAAAACTGTACACAAATTAAAAATAGTATTTATAAAAGCTTATTTATGCATACCTTTTTAATAAAGAAATTAATTCTTCTTTTTAGGGGTTAACATCATTTTAATGCTACAGTTTATCCGTATACACAATATTAGATAGATGTTATACAGATTACGGATACCTAAATTCGTATCCAATGTTAGTTAAACTTTCAAGTTTAATTTTATATGTATTATTTGTAATATTGCTAGTGCTAGTGGTAACAATTACAAATACATATTGTAGAAATATTTAAAAAATTTAATTAAAGTAAAAATGGATTCTTAAATGTTTTTAAAATTATTTGTGATACCCATGTTGAAGTTGTACATTGTCTAGTTTAATTAATATTCCAATGTCGTTATCTGCTTTAGACACAGGGAAACTGATTGAAATTATATTTTAGTTAAGTGTAAATTTTCCTTAAATTGTAAAAATAAGGTGGAAATAATATCTTTTTTCTCTAATATTTTTCAAATACAAAAAAATAAAAAAGTCTATAATTTTCAAATGTTTGAAAATTTTTACACCGTATTGCTACTGCTATGTTATTAAGTTATTATATTTTTCACATAAGTTGTTCTATATGAATGTTGTATCTTTCACACTAGTTATATAATGAATATATTTTATTCACTGGTCTTCTAATACTAACATTGGCAATATTCTGAAATTAGCAATATTGCTATTTATATATTTTGACAGTTATTGTATAACATTGTAATGCCGCCAATTTTGACGTTTTTAATTTCACTGATTTGAAATTAATAAATTCAATTAATCGGAAAGCTCTTAAATGTAAACAAACGTTAGGTTAATCACAATTATGAATAATGAGCTTACTTACTGATTTTTTTAAATGGAGATGCCAACGGAATACATATCGCATCAATATTCTTACTAATCTCGAACTAAGCCAAATGCTTATGTTATGAAAATAGCACTAACTTGCTGGTGTCCTAGAGTGGGGCTCAAACCACCGACTACATAGATCACTAGGCGACCACTTCACCAACAAGCTACTCAATTGAATTCATTAATTTCAAACCTGTCAAACTTAAAACTTAAAATTGCCATTACAATGATCTACAATTAACTGTCAAGGTGCTGAAATAGCAATATTGCTTATTTCAGAATACGGTCAATTATTTCAATTTTTGGGGTTACTTCTAAATCCTTTTCCATCCCACGCATATGATCAGATTATAATAACATCTTGAATTCAATAGATATTTTTCATACTAAATATGAAGAGTATCGTCATTTGATGAGGCAGATACTAGAAGCTCGTCCCCCTCCCTGACCATGTGCACTATATACATTACGAACCCTTTTATGTTTATGAAAAAGATAAATTAGGAACAATCACTTAAATGAAACTGTAAAATTGTTTGATCTGTCATTCATATCAAATTGACTTATCTATAATTATATCTTATTGCCATCCTTTTATTGTGGGAGACATTTTACTATTTTTTTCTGTATTTTGTCCTACCGAGCAATTATGTCCCCGTGTTGGATGACCGAATAAAAATAAATTCAATTGTAATTATTAATAATTTATCTTTTGTTGTTTAAGTGATTTGATTGCAGACATCACATACTGATTCTATAACCCCTGGTGTGTTATGGCCTTCTCAATAATTTCCCATCATATTTTTCCAGTCCTGTCCAGTACGAGTCTAATCTACGTGTGTGTCATTGAAGACATTTCGTTTTATCTTACATTTGTTTTTAAATTTCATTTACGCGTGCAATAAAAAACGAGTTTCGTATTATTCTTTATGACGAAAGTTCCGTAAATTGTTTGGAGTGAATTTGGAAACCCAAACATTTCAATGGGGGTGGTAATATTTTATTGACCTCTTAAAGTATGGCATAATTAAGTGTTATCCAGGACGATAACAGGATAGTTAATCTCGGAGTGTCTTCACTCGGCGGGGTCCCGGCACATAAATTTCACGGTCCAGCGTGCCCGCGCCAGCCTCCCCCTCCCCCGCCCGCGGCTCATCCTGTTTGCGAGATTTCCCGGCTTTTCAGGAGATATCGTAAACTTTTGTGATGTATCGTTTTATTGGTTACATATGAAATTACCGCCGTGCATAGAGGGCCGCGCGAGGTCCCCGCGATGGAAAAATAAAATAAATAAAAACGTTTTACGCCTGCACCGGGTATTCCCAGTTTCATTTCGTAGCAAAAAATATTGAATTTAGTCTAATTTATTAATATTTGAAATATCGATCTTCCATATTTTTTAATTTTCGGCGTTGGAACGAGAATAAGGTAGATAGTTCAAGAAATTCAAGAAAAACGTTGGAACGAGAATAAGGTAGACAGTTCAAGAAATTCAAGAAAAACGTTGGAACGAGAATAAGGTAGATAGTTCAAGAAATTCAAGAAAAACGTTGGAACGAGAATAAGGTAGATAGTTCAAGAAACTCAAGAAAAACGTTGGAACGAGAATAAGGTAGATAGTTCAAGAAATTAAAGAAAAACGTTGGAACGAGAATAAGGTAGATAGTTCAAGAAATTCAAGAAAAACGTTGGAACGAGAATAAGGTAGATAGTTCAAGAAATTCAAGAAAAAAGTTGGAACGAGAATAAGGTAGATAGTTCAAGAAATTCAAGAAAAACGTTGGAACGAGAATAAGGTAGATAGTTCAAGAAATTCAAGAAAAACGTTGGAACGAGAATAAGGTAGATAGTTCAAGAAATTCAAGAAAAACGTTGGAACGAGAATAAGGTAGATAGTTCAAGAAATTCAAGAAAAAAGTTGGAACGAGAATAAGGTAGATAGTTCAAGAAATTCAAGAAAAACGTTGGAACGAGAATAAGGTAGATAGTTCAAGAAATTCAAGAAAAACGTTGGAACGAGAATAAGGTAGATAGTTCAAGAAATTCAAGAAAAACGTTGGAACGAGAATAAGGTAGATAGTTCAAGAAATTCAAGAAATACGTTGGAACGAGAATAAGGTAGATAGTTCAAGAAATTCAAGAAAAACGTTGGAACGAGAATAAGGTAGATAGTTCAAGAAATTCAAGAAAAAAGTTCAAGAAGTTCAAGAAAAAAGTTCAAGAAAAGTTCAAATCGTCTTATGCGTGAATGAGTTTTCTGTGTTTTTTTTTTCTGTTACTAATGTTAACGGAATTATAATTTTTTAGATAAAATCGAAATTGTCATCCATTTACAATACTAGATTTTTCAAAATTTTGTATTTTTGAATTAGACTGGCTTCCAAACTTAGTCGAGAAAAAATTCGGTGTTAGAAAGAAACGGAGGGTGGTCTTGAAGCCTAGTCAATGAAATTTTTCATTATTTTTGGTTTTATTCTAGTTTTGAGGCAGTTTTCTACCACTTTATTAATTCATATTTTTCTCTCATTACTCTTTCATTGCAATATCCCAGATCACCTTTTTTCGTCCTCGTAAATTTTATATTCTTTTCCGAAACACACGTTCCTTATCGGATTCTTTCCAGAAATGTATTTTTATTTATTGTACGTGTATATTTATTTATTTTTATATATTTTTACTTTTACTTTACTTTTTGTAAGTAATTCAAATTGCACTTTCGTAATAAACGTCCATTTTACATTTTATTATTTTATTCTATATTAACAGAGCATTAATCATTTGAATACCTAGAACGTATGTACAAAAGTAAATTCTTTACTACTAAGTAATAATAAAACAATAAAAAATAGCCATCAAATCTCTCAGATAAAAATGCTCATTTGTTTAATGCAATGACTAACCGTCGTAGCGCATAGTTATTAAAGTGGGTAAGAAAATTCCAATTAATATCGATATTACAAAGTGCAAATTTTGATTATGTACCTATATATTAGCTAGTATAGTGTAGACGTTAACTTCGAATTTAAATAGATTGACTCATAGTTAGTGCATAATATACTAGTTAATGTATACATTATCGCAATTCAATACTTTGTCCTTAACATATGTAACTCATGTCTAAAGGACATAATAAATTTATTTTTTTACAAACTATTTACTCCTTTTAAAATTATTAACAATATAGTACTAAAATAAATATCTGTAACATTGATTCTATTTGAATTAATCTTATTGATTTAATCCTTACTAACATCTTAAAACTTCTTAGAAATAATAAATTTGAAAAATCTTTTATTATTGCGGAAATATTTTTTTTATCCACATATGATTATTTTAATTTTCTCTTGGTCACCCTGTTAGTAGAAAATAGGGTTGCGCGGCTGTAGGGGTCTCGCTGCTTCCCAGACGAAGACGAGATAGTAAACGGGATGCTGTTTTTTATTTGGACATTTGTAGGGATGATATACGGCGTTGATTTCGGTAAGAGTGCCTCTTTGAAAGGGAATAAATGTCGGAAAATATAAATTCCGGAAGTCTATGGCGCGGTGGTATCGGAAATCGTTCCATGTGAGGTTTATTTGAAAAAAGTGACGACTACATAAATAAAAACGAGATTTCTCTCGATATTTAAGTAACTTGTGAAATTTATTTAGTAAATAAAAGTCAGGCGCAAGTAAATTGAGACTAAGAATTTAATTAATCAGATTTATGGCGATGCATTCCATAACCTTATGAACGCATCAGACAATTGTAAATTCGTTCCTATAAAAGTTCAAATCGCATCTCTCACTAACTTATTCCTTCCACAACCTTTACACACATCGAGGCTTCTCTCAGAATACTAAGGAGACGGACAGTACAGGAGGACTCCTTCATCAATCTTCTGTAAATTGGTGATCGCGCAAATCCTTCATAACTTCGTATTACAAGCGGCCAGTGAAAAAAACAAGAGAGTACCCACCAGGTGTTCGGCAGCGATCAGTGTAATAAGAGTCAGCGTAATGCAGTATTCACAGACGTGCGAATATTCTAGAAGACGAGTATAAAGTGTTCCACAGGCGAATGATTTGTGTGAATTAAAGAATAGTGAATGGTGAGAAGTCTTTATTAAAAAATTATAAGCATCACAAAAGAAAAGAAAATTAACAATACATGAATAAATACATATTATTTTTTAAATTTTAAGTACAATACAAGAATAGTGCTCCAAATAAATTTGTGTCCGCTGACTTTTGCGCACAAAATAAAACATTAATTCATTTCAAGTACTTCTTTGTCTCGCACCGCGCGCCACCATCCCTCGACAATATACATTACATGTCAAAAATCGTAGTTAGTTAGTTATCAAAATATTATTTTTTGATTAGTGGTATTTCGTAACGTAAAAGTAAATAACGACGCCTAAATATATTGTTTCATTTTTGACTTGTATTTAAGATAATTTGATATAATATTTAACATATATTCATAATATTTTGAGTTAATCCAAATTGTTCAGAACAAAGTACTGGATTTTGTCCCAGGTACAGCATTAATCAAGGTATTTTATAAATAAATGTCTCATCGATACAACATTACATTTTTTATGGGAAAGTAGATATGGAAGACTTCGGGTGTTCATAGGGCTTACGACCTATCGTACGGCTGGCTTGAGTGATCACTTTGCACAATGTAACGTTCAACCCGTGATAGAGTACCATATCTATAAAATTTTTAGAAGTCGTATATATTTATGTTTTACAACCCGTTTCATATGTGTGTTGTAATTATCATGAGCGCGACCGACATCTTTAAGCTTTTTCATTCCCTTTATAAATACTCAGACTTCTATAATAACAATAACAATAACAATAACAATAACAATAACAATAACAATAACAATAACAATAACAATAACAATAACAATAACAATAACAATAACAATAACAATAAAAATAACAATAACAATAACAATAACAATAACAATAACAATAACAATAAAAATAACAATAACAATAACAATAACAATAACAATAACAATAACAATAAAAATAACAATAACAATAACAATAACAATAACAATAACAATAACAATAACAATAACAATAACAATCACAATAACAATAACAATAACAATCACAATAACAATAACAATAACAATAACAATAACAATAACAATAACAATAAC
>JADDOH010001956.1:0-48048 GCA_016648135.1 Agrypnia vestita
CATTCCACTTGATACTCTGTAGATACATAATAACTACCTTATGAAAATAAATACTACTGACGAACTCGAAAAATTATTATAATTGTGTTCTATAACGCCACTCTGGGACAGGCGTAGCCTAGTAGAGTGGCATAATCCACAAATTAAACAAAACAAAAAAAATGTGTAATTTATCTTATGTTTTATTGTTAAATTAGTATTAAGTATCTTTATTTGTAAACAAGGATTTTTTAAATAAATAAATACCAGTTTTAATTTATACTGAATTAAATATCACGCATACCTACATATGTCACATTGTGTTGTTTTGTCATTACTGTTGTTTTGATTGTTTGATTGTTGTTTTGTCACTACTGCTCCTCTCGGTACTACAGTAATGATATAATAGCGCAGCGTGAAGCGCAAACTTTAGTTTAGGACCAATTAAAATAATCATGTTGCACCACAAAGTAACTGCCATATCAATCAATACTCGTATATTAGTTGTTTGATGGTACCGTGCTGTTTGATTGTCTCCCGTTCGTAATAAAATCGGGAAAACCTCAAATCAAATATCAAAGGAATTCAAAATGTAAGCTGTAAGAATATCGAGATGTTGACGTTAGCGCCAGCCACGTCACCGTTTATAATGATGCAACCACATTAAGTTCGGAACGTTTGGTAAAGTTTTAAGATTGGAAATCCAATATTGTGGGGAAAATTGCTCTGACATTTTCGTATATATAAATTAATAAAGGCGTACGAAATACCTTTCAGCATATTTAAAAATGCCTACGTATAATTTTTAATCTATTGTGCCCTGCCTTGACAAAGCACTTTTTATTTCGTTTCATTGTTACAATGAATAATGAGAAAAATTTGTGAATCGATAAACTTTACCGCTTTTGTTACGAGAGAGCCGTAACTTTTTGCGCTGAATATGATTTCCGTGCCGAATACCTAACAAGGTTGAATGTTCTATTAGGGAAAACACATGTGGATAAAGATAATGGGAGAAAAGGAGTTCAAAGTAAAGTAGTATTGTAAAAAAGGCACGTATCGGTTTTCACTATCGGCCGGCTGAGGAAGGGGCTGCCGCGCCCGGCTGTTCTCCTGGGAAAACCTTTCTGGTCCATATCCTGTTTTGGCCATAAAATCCGGGAACTCGGGCACTTTCTCTCGGAGCAAACTGGTACTTACATTATTCGAACAAGATAAATGTATTGAAATGTCGTGTACCTATTATATGGTAACGAAAGAGAGCAAATAAGACAAGGTTATTTGTAACTACTCGGTTTTTGAAATTTTATTATATTTTTACAATAATATAGGAGATGATAAAGGATACCAAACTCTTTAAAGTAACTTTCAATGTCCTTCATGATACTTCAAGACATAAAAAGTTAATATTTAAAGCACGTAATAAATAAACTTATAAATAAATTGAGCAGTTTTAAAACTGTCTACGGAGGTAGGTACATCTATTGTTTAAATATACAGTTAATTTACTATGTTCCCTATTAGAATATTGTTAGCTATTAAAATAGATGTTTGGAATGAATGAATAACATAATATTTTGATTATAAAGTGATACAATTTTTTATCAAACTAATTCCCACCATTTCGTCTAAACAGTGCGTTTTGATGAGCAAGTGAAGCGATTGTTTATCAAACCGATGCCCACCATTTTCTCGAGACAACACGTCATGAAGATCAATAGACGCAATTGTTTATTAAACTAATGCCCGCCATTTTGACTAGACAACATGCTTTGATGATCGAGTGAAGCGATTGTTATTTTGTCTAAAAATGGCTTGATGATCAAGGGGCGCCATTGTTAACTATATGACAATTCGCTTGATATCCAGAGCACACCAAACTATGTTATTGTCTAGATTACAAATTAAATATCTTTTTGCTGAACGAGTTACGCAACTGTTCGGAAAATCAATAAGTCCACAATATGTTATGACGTGGTAAAGTCAAGAAATGTACCTATGTGTTTCAGATAATTACTAATACAATTATTTGAATTCGTTCTAACATTGCCGGCGATAGTTTAAATGATTTATTAAGCTGAACTATTAATTTAATTGTAGTTTTATACTAGTCTAATATTTTATAATAGTCTTTGCAATAAGGGTACCCATGTAGGTATATAGATTACACAAAAAATTATACACTTGTATGTTCCATTGCAAATTATAATATTATGTGTAGTACTAGCTGTTCGTGCCCCGCGTTGCACGGGTTAAGGATTAAGTTGAAAATAAATTTGTGGGGGGAAACAAAGGTTTGATTTGAACAGTATAGATTTGCTTCGAAAATATATCAGGGGGAGGAGAAGAGGTAAAAAAGGAGAGAGGAAATATGGCCTATGTTACCTGCCGAGTCCTAAATAATAAGTTTCCAAATTTGGGGTCCGATCGGTCGAACGGTAGGGATATACATCGAAAATATATCAGCGGAGGGGAAGGGTTAAAATAATAGGGAGGAATGTCGCATATGTTACCCGCCAATTCCTTAAGAATAAGTTTCCAAATTTTGAGTCCGATCGGTCAAACTGTAAAGATTTGCATCGAAAATATATCAGGGGAGGGGAAGGGTTAAAAGAGTAGGTGGGAAATGTCGAATATGTTACCCGCCGAGTTTTTAAGAAAAAGTTTCCAAATTTTGAGTCCGATCGGGCAAACGGTACAGATTTATATCGAAAATATGTCAGGGGGGAGGGGAAGGGGTATGAGAATAGAGAGAGGGGAAATGTTGCCTATGTTACCTACCAGGTCCCAAAGCATAAGTTTGCAAAATTTGGATAGAATCGGATAAACGGTGTGGATTTGTATAGAGAACAGATAGACAGACAGACAGACGGACAGACAGACAGACAGACAGACAGACAGACAGACAGACAGACAGACATTGAGCTTTATAGGTATAGATTATGTATAACAATACTATAAGTTCAATTCATTCAGATATTCAATGGCCCTATTATTGTGTATGATACCTGGAATTAATAAAACTAAAACAACTTTGCTTGCTTTGGTACTGAATTCCAAATGATTTTAGAGCGATCATTCAATAACACAAATCCAAGATACCACTTGACATCTGCACGGAATCTAAAGCACCATATTTAAAAAAAATTTAAAACAGAAAAGTATTGAATAAATCGGAGACAGGCCGGAGAATATATTGTGGCGTTGTTTATTTTAAATAATTGTAATAATCTTGAATAAGGCTATTTTGTTTAATGTAAAAAGTTAACCTGGAATATTATGGTTTAATGAAGTAACGGTTAATAAATTTAGATAATTATTAAAGGATTTTATCCAATTTATATTGAAATTACACACATATTTGTTTTGCTCCGGACAGAGGTGTGATCAATCTGAAACAGGTCAGCATCAGAAAACTAAATCCAAAAGATATTTTAATTCAATAATTTATAACTTTAAGATTACCGCTCGAAATATATATTACGAAATATATATTATTATTTAAAATAAATAAATAAACGCATTAGCTGGAACATTATCACTTGCTTGAAAAAAATCAAAAGGTACTTTTCAAAACGCAAACCGAATTAGTCTTGATTTTAGTATAGAAAATTTGATTTTCATTTCTTTTATGGACATTTTAATCGTTTCGAAAAAATATGCATTTAGAATTATTATATTATAAGTAAAATGAAGATCAACTAATGCATACGTTGAATCCAAGTTAAAATCATCTGAAGGTACATATTTCTTAGCCTAGAATTATAAAAGCTCACATTTTTCAAAAGCTATCTATAAAAATCTTCACTGGTTTAATTAATATTCATATCAGAGATGGCACTAGGGTTGTGTGAAAAATTATTTATTTATTTATTTATTCATTTACGCCTAAATAGGCTTTTACATATGTAGGTATATAACAGTTATTTGCAAAAATAATATAAACAGAGAGAAAAACAAAAAAAAGAAAGTGTATATAATTTACATTATGGCGGAATGAAGCGCTCTCAGTATCGCGCCCCTATACCGTGACAGGCCAGAACCAAACACGTCAGCTATGTTTGTATAATTGTTACCTAACCTGTGTATTCTAGGTAATAGCGAGTTGTAGTGAGCATTCTAGTATTGTCACAGTAAAAAGGCGTCGGCACTCGAGTAGTTCGACTGGGTACATGGAACATTGTTAAGGACAAAATTTCAGGGCTGTGGTAATGCGAGTTTACAATTTTATATAATAAAATCAGATCGGATAAAACTCTCCTGTCCGATAGTGGCAATAAACCGGTAAAATATAATAAGTTTGTATAGTTAAGATTTTCTATTGGGATATGGAGACGGAACATATATACATCCATCAAAAATTCTTGGAATGAGAATTACTCTTCCGAATTACAGACCAATAAATTGCAAACTTCTTTATATACACTTTTAGCACAAGGATCCGTCTTGCCTAACGAACCCTTTTGCTTGAAGATTTCGTAGGAAACGTTCCACTTTTGCATAGTTTACTTCTGATTTGTTACGTTTTCTAACTGTACAAATTAAAGTTTGCAGTATAATAGGATGGTGCGCCGGTGCACGTTTTAAGTGCATACTAGGAGCCAAGTACGCCCATACAGAAAGGTCCTAGTTAACTCAATGTTCGCATTACAGTCCTCTCTCAGCTGCAATATATCCCCTCGAGCTAAGATAAATTTCCAACTCGCGTCTGTATTGTTTGCAGTTCTGTTCCTTCTGCTTATTAAAAAAGTTAGTTAGCTAATTCCATGCCTATTTTCCCAAACCGCGATGGCTAGAGCTCGCGAATGGTATTTAATGAAACTCCATTTTCACGTAGAAATAACTTTATGATACAAGTGATACTATGAAAGCATTTTCATGTCCAAGTTATTCTAACATCATAAATAATAAGTAACGTTCATACTTTGTAACTTATATGTTTTTAATAGAATTACCAACCAAAGTTACATTTTAGAGAAATAAAAATAATCTAGAAATTTGTAGGAATGCGGAAAGTATAAAAGCAAAGGCAGCACAATATCCGAAAAAATTGGGGATTACTAATTTTGAATATAGAAATTTATCGGAAATATAGTCAGTAACATAGAAAATATAAGGAAATACGATTTTGGAAGGGAAGGTATAAAAACAAAGGCAGCACAATATCCGAAAAAATTGGGGATTATTAATTTTGAATATACAAATTTATCGGAAATATAGCCAATAACGTTGAAAATATAAGGAAATACGATTTTGGAAGGGACGGTGTAGTGTATGTGGAATGTGTGAAAGAGAACGAGCGAAAGAGACAGCGTGAAAGTACGTGGAAGGCTAGCGGTGCGTGAGCGGAGACTAAGCTAGACCACAGGGTGACACGGTTCGCGTGCCGAGTATCTGTCTTACATTTTATTAACTCATCTGAATAAACTGTCACCCTACCACCGAGTTTCATCGGAGATCGATCCTGTAACCAGACACGATATTACATCATGGCACGGCACCAGGCAATAACACAACAGATAGATACATAAAATCTATAATTCATATCATTCTAAATAAGTAATCCTTGGTGACTGCATTCAAAACATTTTAAAATTTTTTGGACATTGCTGCCTTTGTGTTTATACCCCATGCATTCAGAAATATAAATATATATATTTTACATAGATTTTCGGATAACGATCGAATTTATCGAGGTAGTTATAAAAATACCTTGGTGAACAGTTTTACGCAATGACAGGCTACGGTAGGCATTAAACTTTAAGAAACAAAATTATTAAACAGAATGTGATTATAATGATCTAGATTACGAGAGTGCGTAACCAAATATCAATAAAAACAATTATTAATATTGCAAAATAAAGCTGCGAGAATTATACATACTGAGAAGAAATAATTATTTAATTTAATATATTTAATGTGTAACATTTATATGAAATTAAATATATATATAATATAGGTATTTTGTATCCTCGCTGGGAAGATATTAGCAGAATTTATAAGAAAAATTAATGGTTGAAGAAGAAAGCCAAATCTCAGGAAACTATGATGCACATGCAGAATCCAATGAACATATAAGATAAAATGCAACAGACTTGAAAAGGGAAGAAAAATTGTATTTAAAAAAAATATAATATAGTTAATGTGCGAATAAGAAAATTAATCCTTTGTTTTAACCACACATAAATTTTGTTGTAAAATTTCAAGATGTTTCGGGAGCGATGCTCCCTTGTTAAGGACAATGAATGTACTAAAATTAATGTTCAAGTATAGACAGATTAGTTATGGTGGGCGGGGGTTAGAGGGGCGTGGTTAGCAATTACGTCAGTGCAAAGTAATTTTAATTGAAAAAGGTTTGAGGGAGGGATATTTACAAAGTTTATTTGATTATTTATAATATTTAAGTTTTGATTAATTTTCCTAATTTCTAATATTTCTAACTTATCCAAATGAAAACCCCTAGTATTGCTATGTAAAATTTTGAAACCGGTATTTAAATCGAAAGAGTGATAAGATTCTTTTGGATGGTTCAAAAACTCCGAATAATTATTATTATCAAGACATCTCAAATGCTTGTTGACAAAAAACATCAAAAAATTTGTTTTTTTTGAAGAATTTGAAATAAAAATGGAAAAATAGTGAATACGTATTTCAAATATTGTAGACAGGTTTTAAAAATGTTTTTTTTTTCCAATCATGTGTTTATGTTAGAGCATATGTACACACACATGTATATATATTGAAATAAAAGGAATAACAGTTCCCATTTGAATCACAATACGAAATATCCTTTAAATATGTTTACTTTAAATTGTTTAAATACGAATGTCGGATACTTCTCTCCAATACCGCGATTTATTAGAACATACAATACTCTTCATTCGCAAAGCAATGTTGACGCATTTTTAGACTGCAAACTGAAATTAAAAAGATAATATTTTATTGTAATTAACAATTTGATTGTTGCTACGAATATCAGAGTGGCCTCCTTCTGTGATTTTGTACCTTTGTAAATGCTGGTCTCGTTGCAGTGTGGACGTGAACGGCTTCATCTGAAATGGTTTCATTGTCGTTGCGCGCGCAGACGTTGCGTGTACCAGCTGTATGTTGACTGAAATGTAATTGATGCTTTGAAGGAGTAAAGGTCATCGTCTTTGGATTTGATTACTATGAATTTATTTTACCAACATGCATGAAAATTATTGGCACGTCATTTTGTAAGTCACCGATTTGTTGCCACATCGAAGCGTCGGACAATTAATAAACAACACACTATACCTTCCTACAGTTGTTTACAAACAAAACAATAATATTCAATTAAGCTCCACTACTTTGAGTGGAACGAATTGTTATTAGTTTTGTTTTCACAAAAGCAATACAGGAAATGCTTTATCGTGCTTGACTGACGGGTGTTAACTGAGCACAGGCGAAGTTCTTCCTTTGAGGGTCCTGAACGCGGAAGCTCACCTCACGAATTTTTCCCGTGAGAATACTTATTTCGTTATTGGTTTTCTGGAATCGGTGAACGTCTGTTGATGGTGGGAGAAAGGACGATGCTTTTGTACAGATCCAAGAGGGAAAAAAGATTACGCGTTGACGGTAAAATGATTTTAATTGTTTACTCTCTTAGACGTGAGTGTGGGCTGTCTCTCTGAGCACAAAGTAATGAAAATAAATTTCTGGCGTCAGCTACGATTTCGAAAACGCCAAGTATTTAATTTTTACAGCAAGGCCACCTTTTTTCACTTGTATCATTATTTATTGAAGGGTAATAAATATATCATATTGCAAATGGGAGAATACGTAGTAATATTAATTCAATTCATTAAGCATAACTGCAATGTGATTTTTTGTGTTAAGTCAAGGTTATCGCATATTTTTTGTATCATCAGTATAGGCACTACAAATTCCGATTTTTCCTTGATCTTCACTTTGTTCACTCTCTTCTTTTGAAGCTCTAAGGCATCATCGTTTTTTAGAGAATTGTTACTCCATTTTAGAGTTTTCAAGCACCTGCTTCCTGTTGCTTTGATGTTCAATACAAGACTTCGATGTTTGCTGTTTGGTCGTCTACTCCGCGTGGCCTAATCACCGAAGTCTATTTTACAAACTGTGAGACGCTTAAACGTATTACAGAGCTCATTATTATGCGTTATATAATATCTAAGTCGAATTCCATTTTCTAAATCCGGCCCGGAAATGCGTCTCATATGCGTCATCCATGGGAGTGACATGGCAAAGATTTTGAGAAGTGGAATGAGAATTTTTAAACTCCTTTTTTAGACCAGTATTTTTATTCAGAATATTTTGCGTTTGTTCAAATTTTTTTTGTCAAACTGGATTTTTGTCACAGGGACATCATCAATCATGATATAGGTATTAGAGATGTTTCACAGAGACGAATTATATTTTTTAAGGGAAAGTAGGTATGGAAGATGGCTGATGGCGATGAAGAAAAATTTTAATCTGCAGATAGTACGGCTGCCTGCATGATTCTTAGATATTTACAGATTTTTGACTTTTGAAAATATATAATACTTTAAAATAGTATTTATACCTATATGTAGTTTATACTATATCCATATGCTTGTGGGTAGGTACCTACTGAAGTCACAGTATTTTAAAATCAATCATTTTTGATTAGGATTGACGTTAGATTTTTCATTTCAACATATATTTTAAGGATATTTTTAGATTCATTTACGATAAATTTATGTCAATTTTTATAACCTCATACATAACGCGTTTACATTAAAGTTATTTTTATTAAAAAATGTCTTCCAGTTATACGAGTAGATATTTAGAAATTTAATTATTTGTCAGCGACTTTTTGTTTGGGTATACATATATAAGGATTTGTTTTATTCCCCGCAACGTGTTCATAAATCTTTCACTGTAGACAGGAGGAACATCTACAGTGTCATATGGTATGTAGCATTGTAGGCTTCGTGCTGGTGTTTTCGCTGTTTAACAAATCCAAGTAAAAAAAAAACAACAGTTAGAAGGTATCTGTTGACACCTTTGAAAAATAAAGAATACTTAAAATTTGATTGAGATTGCCTGAGCGATTAAAATAAAGGAAAATAAATTGTAGAATTTCTAAGAATTTCAAAGGGGCTGAAAAATGTGGAAGTTGTGGAAGCCAGAAAACCTTAAAAAAGTAATTACAGTTAAGTATTTCAAGATCAACAACTAGATATTAAAAAAAGGGATTAATTATTTTATTAGTACTATCGGAATACTGAATGAGACTAATCATATTTTTATATTGAAACTTTTCTGCTTTGAACTCTTATAAAAATACAGTATATTCCCAAAGGCGAACGATAAAAGTGGTAAACATTTAGCTGTTCATAGTGAGTAGAATTCAGAAAAAAGTTCTAAATAGTCCTTCGGTTAATAGATGAATAAGAACTTAAAGACACATTTACGTTTTTATTTACATTAATTAAGAACAATGACATATATTCTGAATATATTTTTAAAATACGAAATATCAAATAATAATGTAAGTAGTAATGTTAACCTCTTAATTTTCAAGTTGTCGTCCATGTCTGAGGAAAATAAGTTTCCCGACCCCTCAGCATAGCACCCCCGTATGTATTCCTATCCTCCCTTATTTCGATAACAGTCCCCTATTGTAGGCCAAGCTTCTCATTACAGAGGTTCTCCATTTGTTTTCTTTAGTTTTGTCTGCGATCCACCGGGATTGCCCAGGAAATTCGTTGAAAAAATATTTCTACTGGCATTCTTATTATATCACCAAGCTTATCTAACATTTTCTGGGATACTTGCACGAATAGATGCAAATATTCCAAAATAAGCACCTCTCTACGGATAGCGGCTATATGGTCAGAATTATCTTGAAAAATACATTTTCAGATGAAACGAATACGTAATAAGTAAGTCGACATAGATCTTCTATTCTACAGATAATTTTGGTATATTATAAACTAATTAACAACTTTTTTGAAAGAATCTTCTGGATAAAGATGAAAATTAGCACCAAAAAAGGAATTCTTTATAGGAAGAAACTTAATGCAATGCAATATCCAAATTCAGAGGATTTTGAATCAGGTCGCTTCAGAAAAATGTTTATCTTCTTTATTAATTTTTAATTTATAGTTTATTATTTCTAATAAGAATTAGGCACGAAGCATCTCTTCAGAGAACATGATTAATTTTTCTGATACTTATCCTTAATATCTCCAAGCCTGTTTTTCTGGGATCCCTACATAATAACAACCCCCGATATATAGACAGGATTAGTTGGAAAATACATTTTATTGGTGTTTTTCTAGCATTTTATTTGGTGGGTTATTATATCTTATTGATATCTATAATTTTTCATAAAATAATTATGTTTATCCGTATTTTCCTTCCTGTTATAAAATCAAAGTTTATATAAAATAATATTGTTAACTGACGGTTAATATCTCGTTGATTGATGTAGGGTTATTTTATCCCATTGAGGTATTTAAAAATATATATATTTTGTGTTCCCTTACTCTTCTTCCGGTTATTAAATTAAAGTTGTACATTTTCTTATATACGTAAGTATATAATTGAAAATTTAAGATTTTGCCTACAACTGTGACAGTTATAACCATTTTGCTTGATAGTATCTCAAATTCTACAACAATATCTACACGCAAACGTAGTGGCTGCTGTCCATCATTATTTATTTAATTCATTCTGTGAAATGTTATTTATTAAATATTATTTATTTTATTTATCTTGATTGCGTACTAACAATATTTTCAAATAATTTTATGTATATATGCAATACAGCAGTCTCTTATTGCTATCGTTTCTATTCGATGGGTTTTGTATATATGGCTTGTCCATGTCATTTAAATAAAAAAAACAAAATTTTCCAGTTTGGTTGAACTTTTTTTACATTTAAGGCACATATAAATGTTTACAATATCGGAATCTGGAATACTTTTAAAAGTACTCACAAACTGACAATAACGCCTGACAAAAAGTAGCTTGTTGGTCTTGTGGTTAGGACACTCGCCTCGTGATCCAAAGGTCGCGGGTACGAACCTCACTCCAGACTAGCGCAAACGTTTAGCTTAGTTTGAAAATAGTAAGAATGTGACACGTATTTCGTGCTCGCATCTCTATTTAAAAAAATATATATATAATTTTTAAGTTATGCTTTTGTCTAACTTCCGCCTTGAATATTAAAAAGTCTTGCCAAATGAACTTCCGTTAAACATCGCATGCAAATAAACACATAAAATTCATTAAGAGTGCCTGAAATGCTATTTAATCGTGAACTGTCTGCAAGAAGATATTGAAAAACTAATTAAATTGAAAACATCGGAAAATGGGAAATGAAACGAAATAACAAGCTAGAATTGGGATCCCATTAGAATACTTGAATATTCTAATCGAAACTTTGGTAGTTAAGGGTACAGACATACCTATCCAGCTAACTTTTGGTTGGAAACGTACTCTCTAATACAGCCTTATATCGAGGAGAATAAAGATTGCCGTGTGATGGAGTAGAGTGCCTTAAATATAACATAGACACATGCACTGTGCGTCTATATACAGAAAGAACATTTAAGAAACTTCGTGTTTTATTTTGTGTTAATATTGTCAATTATATCTTTTTATTACCTGATCCCGAAAATAATGACCAATTCCATTAATATTTAACGTTTCAAATTAATAAATCTTTTAAATAAAATCAATTAATAAACTTTATTGCTCAAAGCATTTATGCCAACGAATTGTAAGCTTACTCAAATCTATTAAATAAAACTCAGATGGATTAGAAAACAAAGGTTATACAACCCCTGGTAGGTCTCGGCCTCCTCAAGTGTCTTCCTCCACCCACCTCGGTTTTGTGCCAGCTCTATCCAGTTCAGAAGCTCCAAGGCAGATATGTCTTTGAGGACGTTGTAACTCCATCTTCAAAGTCCATCAGCAGGGACTTTGGTGCTTGTTGTCATTCTCTCCATATAACCCAGCCACCGAAGTCTTCCCAGTTTTATAAATTTGGTGACGTTTAGTTCTTTAAACAGAGCATAGAGCTCATTGTTGTAACGTCTGCGCCAAAGTCCATTTTCTAGAACCGGTACAAAGATATGACTCAAATTTTTCCTTTCAAAAACGTCCAGTGCTCGCTCATTCCTCTTAGTACTCACGTCTCAGCTGCGTATGTGAGCACTGGTCTAATATGTGTTTTGTATACGTAGTGTTTCTGAACAGCAGTCTGGATTTTATCTGCTTTTGTAGGCGGAAAAACAGCAATTTGCGCTCATTATGCGCTTCTGGATCTCTTCTGTAGTATTATTGTTGTATGGTATCTGGGAGCCTAGGTATATAAATCATGGTATATAACATAAGTATTTTTTCTATCTAATTATAATTTTTTCATAGAAAATACGCTAAAATTTGAACGTAAACTGATATTTATATGTTTCAAGTAAGTTTATTTTAACTACATAAATGAAACAGGGTGACGTTTGATGACCGCAAATTAAACGTACTACCAAGTCGGCTATCAAGCAACTCAAGTAGTTTTTTGTTAACTTTAGGGATGGGAGTAATGAGGGAAAAATATTGGGATAAAAACCGTTAAATTGTTAAAACTGTGCAGGTTAATACAATATTTTGGGTTGGGCAAGATCCTTTACATTATTATATTTAATATCACATTGTTGTGGAAATTATTTGCAGACATGATATGTGTTACGGATGGAAGCTATGGCGGAAGAATTTACCTCTTCAGCGCCGTAATTAATTTTCCGTCACTTTCTTCGCGTAAATTAAGCAAGTCTTCTACTTGCAATTTGCTGTAGAAACTTACAAAATTATTTTGTATTACGGGATAAGTTTTTTAATTTCAGAAATTGTATTCTCATTCTACTTATTCAGTCAGGTGAATAGAAAACTACCCAATTACTAGAAAAATACCCTCTACAGACGTGAACTCAAATCAGTTTAAGATCTCTACTAGTTAATTGTCCAAGAATTTTTTTTGGAAAAATAAAAAAATATGCATTGATTAAGTATCACATTTAATTATAAACAAAAACTTCGACAAATCTTCCTATTCTCAGGATAATGAAAATTTTCAAGATTTCCAAAACTCAAAAATAGACAGGAAATAGGATCTTTTTTATGTATACGCAAAAATGTCAAGACATCGATCAAATGTCAAATTTCTATTATTTAATATAAATTATGAATTTTTGGATGCAGAAATTAATAAATAGATAAGAAATAAGCTGATTTTTACCGACATTTTAAATAATATTAGGATGTAATAGAGCTTAACCTAACCTAACCTAATCAAACCTTACGATATTCCATCATCTTACAGAAAAAAATCAGAAATATTTAAAATATGCAAACTTTGATGTCGCTTACCTCCACAACTGTTGATATTAGGACTTTATTGCTTGCATGCTTTTGACAATTTAGACAAGGATCTCCCTACCAGCAAGGTAATATAGACTATGCTATATAGCTCTGTATAATATGCATCAAGTCAAAATTGACAGTGTACAAAATACATGATTGTTTTGATATCATACACCAATGAAAATAGATCCGTATACTTGGGGTGGAGGTTGTATAAGTTTTTTTTAAGGTTTCACGAAAAAATGAATATGGTTCACATTTGAAATGACCTCGAATAATATTTTTTTATTTAGTCTTCAAAATTAAATATATTTTATTCTTTTGATATGAAACAATAAACGATTAACAAGAAAATATTTCGTATCTTAGAAGAACAAACGGCCTTCACACCCTCACCAAATTATTTCTGTTTATGACAGACTGACTACGTATTGCCTAAGCCGACATCGAATAATAAACAAGGGTGCCTCTTACCATTTTGAACACTACCTGGATAACCTATCGCATTGCATTGCTTTCTGTTTATGAATTTACGACATACCTTTCTATATACTAGTTCAGCCCATGTCATTTCTTTTAATCATGAAATACCCTGATTTATTGTGTGTTAGGTATACCACGTTAAACGATAGTTTAGATATTTAAAGGTTGTAAAATTATTATAAACAGTGAAAATGAGCATCATTACAATGTTTATAGAGAATATTCATTTGTAATTTTGCAAGAAATTATTTTTTAAATTAATCATTTTATATATTCAAGAACACATTCATATTTGTGAAGTTGTAATTTTTCAGAACAAAGTTCAGTGAAATTTTTTAAATCAAATTAATTAATCAATTTGAAAGACATACAGAAGAATCTAATTCACGAAAAAATATTAGGTTACTACTGGGATTCGAAATTAAAAGGATTAAAAATTTTCACAGAACTTTGGAAAAATTACAACTTCACAAATATGAATGTGTTCTTGAATATATATAATATCTGTTGTATAAAATAATATCTGTTGTCCAAATAAAATTAATTATTCAATTGATTCTGGCATCCATCTGGCGGTGGCATTGCAAAGTAATTTCAACTACCGTATCAAAAAAGTGGATTGCTCTATGGACAAAAATAAAAATTAATCAATTAATAAAAATAAGAACTACATATAAGGTCGATATATTCACGGAAACATAGAGGGTTGCTATAGCTTAGTGGTCAGAGCACCGGCCCCGGAAAGGAGGTGACCTGGGTTCGAATCCCAGTAGTAACCTAATATTTTTTCGTGAATTAGATTTTTCTGTATGTCTTTCTAATTGATTAATTAATTTGGTTATTAAATATTTCACAGAACTTTGTTCTGAAAAATTACAACTTCACAAATATGAATGTGTTCTTGAATATATAATATCTGTTGTATAAATGTATGTCCAAATAAAAATGAATTATTCAATTAATCATGGAGTCCATCTAGCGGTGGCATTGCAAAGTAATTTCAACTACCGTATCAAAAAAGTGGATTGCTCTATGGACAAAAATAAAAATTAATCAATTAATAAAAATAAGAACTACATATAAGATCGATATATTCACGGAAACATAGAGGGTTGCTATAGCTTAGTGGTCAGAGCACCGGCCCCGGAAAGGAGGTGACCTGGGTTCGAATCCCAGTAGTAACCTAATATTTTTTCGTGAATTAGATTTTTCTGTATGTCTTTCTAATTGATTAATTAATTTGGTTATTAAATATTTCACAGAACTTTGTTCTGAAAAATTACAACTTCACAAATATGAATGTGTTCTTGAATACAAAATACTATACTAAAAATATAATCTAATAATATGTTAAATGAATATTTCGCAAAACTTTTTAAAGTCTGCTTGGTCAAGTGAAATCAGGTGAAAAAGTGAATTGTTCGATTTATTATCAAAATAATTATTATTTGGAATATTTCGTCAATTTTATACCAATAATTGGAACGCCGAGATAGATATATTATATTATTGTGATCTGCTTCGGAAAGATAAATCCTAATAGAATTTATGCGATAAGGTTATGGTAAAAGCTGTGTCCTAATTGCTACATTCAATATCTTCATGAAATACTTTAGATGGATTCGAGTAAGAGGTCAATATTTTATTATGAGGATTATTCTTATATATTATTTATACGAATTCGTATACATACTTATTTAAAATTATTTAATAAAATTAATTATTAACATATACGAGTTAGAAATTTAAATAGCTGAAAGTAATTTTTTTAGGTAAAGTAGATATAAAAATATTTATCTTCTGTCCTTATTTTTTTAATGAAAATAAATTTTAATAAAATAATCTAGATCATGTTTAGTTTTATGACCTTTAAAAAAAATAAGATGAAAAAAAACGAAGACAAAATCTTTGTACCCAACCCCGGAAAGGAAAAAATTGCGGGTGTTATCTCGATGGTAACTAAGTATTTTTTCGATACATACATTTTCTTTGTTTACATTAGATCTTTTTAATGAGTCATCTAACAATCTTTTAATTTTTCGATCGGAACATAACTTATTTACACAATTTTATTATAGGAATATCTACTTACTTAAATTTATGTGGGTACACGTGTGAAGCGTTTTTTTTATTTATTTTTAATTTTATTTTGTTCTTTATCATAATAAAGTTAATTTGGTCCTTAACATAAACTTTTTAGGTAACTCCATTTACCAAAGGGTTTCTTCTCTTGGAAATAAAGCATATTGAAGTAATGAGAAAAATCAGAAAATTAATATATATGTAGGTACATAGTCGTATTACATATTGAGATATACCACATAATATAAAATTGGATGATATTTAAGTTGTTTATTACTTTACTTCAATATGATTGAAAGATCGAGATATCTTCCTTCATAATCTATGAATATCGATTTTTAATGTATTAAGAGTGCTTGTCTATAGGTACAAAAAGTTCTATGATTATAAAAAGTGTTTAGTTGTTAAACCAACAAGCATATAATTAATAACTAATTTAATTTAACGAATAACTCTTATTAATATATTATCTCTTTGAATGTCTTCCTGTCAATTTCCTCCCTAAACTAACTAACTAACTAACTAACTAACTAACTAACCATCACGCCGTTTCCCTGCAGGGGTAGGCAGAGAGGATTGAACGCCACACTCTTCTATCCTGGCACACCACTTTTGCTTCGGCCACATTCATACATCTTCTCATACACGTTCTACGATTGTTGCGGCTTTTAACAGGGCCATCCTCAAATACTTGTAGTACCTGATCGTGCCAGGGTCTTTCGCGGACGCCCTCTATTCCTGTTGCCTTCAACATTCGCCTCATATATTTTCTTAACCATCCTTTCCTCGTTCATACGTTCCACATGACCAAACCATCTCAGCACTCCTTTCTTTATTCTATCTGCCACACTACAGCCAGCATTGCATTCACTTCTAATTTGTTCATTCCTCACTCTATCGACCAAAGATTTTCCACACAAGCGTCTTAGTGACCGCATTTTCAACCGCATTCAGTCTACTTTCATTCCTCTTTTGCCAATTCCAGGCTTCACTTCCATACATAAGGGTTGGCACTAGAACGCCATTATGTACCGCTAGTCTTGCTTCTTTTGACAGATTCTTATTGGCCATAATTGCATTTAGTGCACCATTAACTTTGTTTCCCGCAGTTACTCTCCTTTCGATATCATTCTCAGCCTTGCCGTCTCTACTAAACATACTTCCCAAATACACAAACTCGTTCACTTGTTGTTGTTTTCTAATTACGACACTAGCTTTATTTCCATATTTTATTTAATGGATCAGTTAGTGTGCGTCCACCCCGACGAAGACACGGTGGTATTGAAACCGACCGACGTTAATGTAATCAAAGTGAATTACATTTGGTTTGTCAATATTTAAAAAATTAATACTGTGTAGTATACACATAAAAGTTGTGTAAAGTTTGTGTTAACTTCAGCAGAATTGTCTAACACGACTTATACAGAAGAGTATATTCACAAAAATACTGACATAATTTATATTCGATGCTTGATCCGTTGACATCTCTGTGTACAAGTTTTCTCACTCACTTCCCTATTTTCTTATCCCTACGGACTGAAACAATCCTAAGGTTTGTTCAAAGCGCGGTAACGCGACGAGTTTTGAACCCGAAAACGGGGCCTTTTCAGTGGCTTTGACAAATTATTCCGGTAGACGTTTGACAGATGGAAGCAGATAAAAGTCTTCTAGAATGTAAACGTGCTTTACAATCTGTCTTTAGAAAAACGATTTGGCTCAAAATGAAAATGATTTTTCTCTGTACCAGATCAAATGAATTATGGTACGTGATACTACTCGTAACTGCTGTACCTGAAATACAATACTAACCCAATGTAGCAAACAATACGTTCCTTATAACCTGTGTGTCAATTTTATTTCTTGAAAACTTATTTAAGAATTTAATATTTAAATATTATTGAACTATGTATTTTGAATGAAAATAAAATTTATTTGTTAGGTTGCAATTCTTTAGAGTAGAGTTCATTGATAATTAAAACAAAAAAGATAGGTAGGTACCAACAACATAGAAGTGGAAAATGAACGAATCGAATTATTGTCGACGGAATGCATTGCTGATTAATCTATGGCAATGTTTTGATCTCGTACAATCTTATTATTATATGCTAGCCGTAAACTCGTGAAAAATCACGGGACACAATAATAATTAATAACGATTAATAATTAATAACTTGGTAATTCCAGCAAGTTACGGACCGATAGACAATAGATTAGGTTTTAAGCCAGACACCTGTATTTTCTAGTTGCGAGCAAGCGTATTTTTTCAATAATTCTCAAATACCTTTAACTAGCTAACCACTTTAAAATAGATGGTGGTAAAATAATAATATCTATTCTTTTGATCATTGAAGTATAAAAGTTGTCGACCATGTAAAAGGGGTTGAATAAACCACACAAAAAAAGTTTTTTTTAAAAAGTCATTTAAAAAAAAAAAAAAAAGTAAACAAATTGACAGATTTTGCAATAAATTTAATTAATTTAGGATTATTGTATACTTTGTAATATTATTGAAAAAAAAGACAATTCAGTCATAAAAGGGAGTAAATTTGGAGTGGTGGAGTAATTTGGTGGAGTAATTTTCTTCATTTCTAAAACATCGTAGGTTTGATTTTATATTAAATGATTAAATAATTTAGTTTATGCAATTTTAATAAGACATATATATTTAAAATATATGAAACATGAGGAATAAACTTTAATATGATATCTTTCCATACCAAAATGTGATAAAAAACGCAAGAGAAGATATGTGAAAAAATTGTGAAAGCTCACTTTGCAAGACGATCGCCTTCTGGTTGGGTGATAATCTTGATATAATCCGGCAGTTTGTCGAAGAGTTTGGCATTTTCTATTGTTCTATAACTGTTGACTTTTGGCACATTGAGTTACCTATTTGTGATTCAAATAGGTAACTCAATGTGCCACAATATTTTTTTAATAGGAAGAACTTCGCAGTATTTGAATAGAACATAGTCACCATTTCTACTTTGGGCTCTCATTTCATGCAGAATTTTTTTAAGAGTCTTATTGAACGTTAAGTATTTTATCAATGTATGTTTTGTGTGTTCCTCCCCATGACACTATTCCATATGATATAATTGCTTCGGCTAAACTTAAGATTAATTAATTAATTAAAAATTATCTTAAGGAGTTTGAACGTCAATATGTTTTTTATTTGGTGTGGTTTAATAACATATTCGGAGCACAGTACATATATTGTGTATATGTGTTTCAAAATTTAAGCTTTGGTTCATCGTATCGTCTAAGATGATATTTCCTCGTTGGTCGTTCTAGTATTACCTTTTAATTAATAGCATTTTTTTTTACTTTTTATCACATTTCTACAACGTCATGGCATTGAAATGTTTTGATAAACCTTCATTTGAAATTGCAACCTATAATTTTCAGTGTCTAAAACCGTAGCAAGAAATTCTTTGAAAAATCTGAGTTTATGGATAATTAACACTCTTTGAAAAGGTTAAAAATTATTCTTTCGAATATAGATAACTTTAAATACAATGGTAAACGCGCTATGAAAATAATACTAAAAATAAAATATTTACTTGCTTCCGTAAGCGTACTTTTGTAAGCAGTCTCATCTCTGGGGAAACTATTTAACATTTTGGTGTTCAGATCTCTGCTCTCCCTCCTCTGAAAAAATCCTCTTTGATCTACCTCAAAGTTATCGAACAGTAGGTAATCAATGTCTTTACAGCGTTGGTCTGGAAACATTTTGAGACTTTTATGTGAATTAAGTTACAATATTAAACAAACATCAAGCTATTCGAAAATTGATCTTTGATATTGGTGTATTATACTATAATGAAAGTAGTTATTCAATTAGAAGGAATGTTAATTTAAAAAATTATAGTTAATATTATGTTCTTACATAGTGAAATGAATTTTTACCATGTTAAGGAGTTGTGTTATTACATCTGAATTAATTTAAAAACAAACATGTTTATTAAAGAGTTAAGGTTGTTATTACGGTCGTTAGACATATTTAACGGTAACTGGTTGCGGATATTTTATACGAACCGTATGTTTTTCCGAGAAACGATTCTCGACGTTTCGTTGAATCCTTATTCAACGTCATCAGGAGGACGACCTTTACCCGCGGAGATAGAGGGCGGACTGATTATTGCTTTCGTGGCCGTAAATTATATGCATTTTGTTGTGGAGTGTTCACTTCTTCTACAATAGAGTACTAGTTACGTCGGCGGACTTTACTGCGACGTCTCTCAAGGGTTGAATCAATGTCGTAAGAACAGGGCGCCAAATACTTGATAGTTTGTAACTGTCATATCTATTGAAATTGGGATGTTTGTATACTTCAATGGACTCTCTCACTAATCTGGGTACAAGGTGCGGTTCTGTTGATAAGATTTTTGCCTTGTCATATCTGATGAAGTGACAGAGATTCCCTTTGGATGCATGTTTGCAGATTGCCGATATATTGAAGTTGTTGTTTTTAATTGCTCCAATATGTTCCTTCAATCGTTTAGCGATATTGTGTTTGGTTTGTCTTATGTAGAACGCTCCACAATCGCATGGCACTCTGTATACACCTGGAGACTCGAACAGTGTGTTATCTTTTACACTACCTAACATACGTGAGTTCGAACTATGGGGGCTGAAAACTGTTTTTATATTTAATTTCAACAACACCCGGCTAATTTTGTCAGTAAGACCTCTGATGTAAGGTAAGTATGCTTTATTTCTTGGAACATTGCACATGCTAGATCATTTTCTTGATGTCCGTACGTTTGGAGAGTATCCATTAGATTAATATATAATATATTAATATTAAGATTAACGCGAGTAAAAGATGAAGCATTATTTTCTAGGGTAACCCGCGTATTGTAATCTTGAGAAAGACTGTTTTCAGAGGGATTTTCGCCTTGTATTTCGAGTTCTGTTTTGAATTGGTGGCAAACACACCCGTTCACTCCAGAGGTCGAGATCCAATTCAGAACAGAACTCGAAATACAAGGCGAAAATCCCTCTGAAAATGGCCACTGTATCTTTCTTTCCTTCTATACATTTCTGAACGTTTTTTCTGTGGAATTTCAAACCAATGCTTTGCTGAAGAGGCAAATTGCTAAAATACATTCCAATAACTATTCTCTAAGTTCGGTAAATTTATTAATCAATTTACTCGAACTGCCTCACATCCCTACTTACAAGCAAATATAAATGCTAAACATAACGCACATGTACGACTGTAAAATCTTGTAGACTGCATGTGATCAAAACTAAGGAATTCATATTAGCCAAAATAGTTTACTCAGGATTCGAATTTGATGATACCGGGATCAATGAATATAATTTGTGCAAGAATTTTATATTTAAGTAAATAAAAAAAGAATGTTTGAACGAAAAATAAAGTAAATAATACACAAGATTGACAAAAAAAATCTTTTGCATGTGAAACAATTTTAAAATAATAAACACTATGCCCGAAACACTAGCAAAGCAGCGATGTTTAATCATTTAGACTTAATATTTAGTATAATTTTGATAACTAGTCTCGGGGTTTATAAAATGCTCTAGATCCCGGGATACCGGTATTAGATTTCCTAATCATGACGTAAAAAGTTTAGATGTATTTTTTCTTCATATCATTCAAGCAAAAATATTTGTTTGGAACAACATTAAAAATATAATGAATTATTTTTGTGTGACTTTTAGCAAGGATAAATTGGTTGGGGTGTGTTTTATATAAGACTACCAAAGAAAAAGAAAAACACCTCACAAAATTGTACGATGTATAAAGGTATAAAAATCTTCGATAGCCTGCCAGAGGAAACTCAAAACATGAAGAATATAAGGAGGTTTAAACTGAAGTGCAAAATTTATATTATAAAAACTTTTAATTGATTAGATGGAAGTGAAATCATGTATTATATCCCACACAACATTATGTATGGAACTAAATTATTAAAATAAAATAAAAAATAAAAATAAATAAATAAATAAAAAAATAAATGAAAATAAAGAAAATAAAAAATAACTAAATGAAAATAAATAAATAAATAAATAAATAAATAAATAAATAAATAAATAAATAAATAAATAAATAAATAAATAAATAAATAAATAAAAATAAATTAAAAAATAAATTAATAAATAAAATAAAATAATAAATAAATAAATAAATAAATAAATAAATAAATAAATAAATAAATAAATAAATAAATAAATAAATAAATAAATAAATAAATAAATAAATAAATAAATAAATAAATAAATAAATAAATAAATAAATAAATAAATAAATAAATAAATAAATAAATAAATAAATAAATAAATAAATAAATAAATAAATAAATAAATAAATAAATAAATAAATTAAATAAATAAATAAATAAATAAATAAATAAAATAAATATCAATGAATCGATCAATCAAACCTTGACTTTCTTGTCGTCGGGCCGGTGGTCCTGCGGGTGGTGGCTCAGCAGCTGCGGCATGTCCAGGCGGCAGGTGGAGGGGCGCCTCCCACCCCCGCCCCCTCCGCCCTCATCCCCTACGGGCCCCGTCTCTTCTTCATCCTCGCCCGCGCTCTCTGGAACCAATCAAAAATACCCCGCTATTATTACTGCTTTCGTAACAAAACGGATGGTCCCAAATCTCGATACGACATGCATAGTTATCTCACTAAGTGTGCTCATGTAATTGTGTCGAAATATCGAGTACCTATGTAGGT
Source organism: Agrypnia vestita (assembly GCA_016648135.1). Taxonomy (NCBI): domain Eukaryota; kingdom Metazoa; phylum Arthropoda; class Insecta; order Trichoptera; family Phryganeidae; genus Agrypnia; species Agrypnia vestita. Next base: position 22,637 of record JADDOH010001956.1, read on the forward strand.
ACTAGACACTTTAATTTAGCTCAATTTCTCATTTATTCATTACTAGCTGTTCGTACCCGGCGTTGCGCGGGTAAAGGATTAAGTTGAAAATAAAGTTGTGAGGGGAAACAAGGGTTTGATTCGAACGGTATAGAAGAGAACGGCATCGAAAATATATGAGGAGGAGGGAAAGGGGTAAAAGAGGAGGGAGGAAACGTAGCCTATGTTACCTGCCGAGTCCTAAATAATTAGTTTCTAATTAATTTAGATAAATAATTTAGAGTCCCATCGGTCAAACGGTACAGATTTGCATTGAAAATATATCAGGGGAGGGGAAGGGGTGAAAGAGGAGAGGGGAAATGTCACCTATGTTACTCGCCGGGTCCTAAAGAATATGTTCTAAAATTATGAGTCCGATCGGTCAAACGATACAGATGGAGAGGAAGGGTTAAAAGAATAGGTGAGAAATGTCACATATATTACCCGCCGAGTCCTTAAGAATAAGTTTCCAAATTTTGAGTCCGATCGGTCAAACGGTACAGATTTGCATCGAAAATATATCATGAAGAAGGGAAGGGGTAAAATAATAGGGGGGAAATGTCGCCTATGTTACCCGCCGGGTTCTAAAGCATAAATATGCACAGTTTGAATCGAATCGGATGAACGGTATAGATTTGTATAGAGAACAGACAAACAGAAATTGAGTTTTATGGTTATAGATTCCTAATTAGGGCCCATGTCCACCTAACAAGATACGATGATACGCTCGTATATCAATAATTTGACTCAGATAAATCTCATTACCATGTATATATTAAGATTTTGGTCTAGAGATAAATTTGGAGAATAGCTTGAGATTTTTTTAAAAGAGACAAAAATGCAAACCCATGTACACGACCTTCGTTTGAAAGTGAGACCAGACATATGGACACAAACAAACAACATGTTTGACAAACAGAAGGCATTAAGTTAAGAAAATATTTTTGTTTTTAACTTCCGTTAGGGAGATTCGAATGTACCGAACTGACGAACGGAACATAAATGATCAATTGAGTGACTGACTGACATTTTAGCAAAATCCGTCATCGTAATTATAGTATATAGAGTCGAAAATATCATAAAAATCTTTTTATGGACAGTTAAATAAAAACTTAGTAATAAACATAACTTAAAATAGTTCGGTTAGGAAAGAATCCGTAAAATCACGTTTGAAAATACCAATCTACATCACGATAAATTTTTTTTGTTTTTAGATCCATCTAAGTACATATGTTATTGAAAACATTTTCATCTCCGTTTCTGTCTCAAGGTATTCACATCCGATTACATTTTAAATGGAAAAAAATGAGCGAACGGAAGAGGATTGAGCTGTACTGCTATTATTAGCGTGTCTCGAGAACCTTGAACAAACATGCCAAGAATTCATAAGTGAAACAACAGTGAACATGTTAAGCGTTGATTATCCAAGTTAGATAAAGTTACTAAATTACTTAGCGGTTTTGGCTGGCTTTGATTATTACGCAAAATTGTATTTTTTTTAGCAACAAATGAAATGATATTGAAATTACTCCTGAATTGATGAGAATTATTTTTACAACGACGTTTGATTGAATTTTGGTTTCATCGCGTACGCACTTGTGTGATCGTTCCCAGGCTCGATGGCGGGCAGCAGGTGGATGGGAGTACTGAGTACCGATTTGATAGATTTGTCAATCTCTGGGGTAGACCAAGGTCCAGCAGTGAAGACAGTTAGGCTGATAATAATGATGACGATAAATCGCCTACAATTTTCTTGGAATAATTATATAAGAATTTTGTGATTTTATTTTTATTTCCTCATTTTATTTTGGGTAAAATTTTAGCAAACGTTGTACACCAATGTTGCATGCTGAAATGAGATCAATATTTAAATATTTACTGTAAACTATAATACTAACGAAACATATCTTATTACTTGCTTAACGTATAAATGAAAGATTAAATTAAAAATATTATTTTTAATGAAATTTCAAATAAATTAAATTTTAATAAATATTATTAATAAGTTCTACAGATTAAGTGATATTTTAATTTTTTTAATTTAATTTTTTTATTTATTTATTTAAATTTATACATATTTTTATTATTACAGATCGTGCCAAGCCTTAAACAGCTTGTCGGCACGTTTCTTTTTCATTTTCTTGCATAAGTACATAGCATACATATTTAGTTATAGTTACAGTTTATAAAGGATGTAACGATATTGGCCTATTCAAATAGACATTGCTGAAAAATTATACGAAAATATCTATCTGCTAAAGTTTATAATAAAGAGAAGCTTCACAAACCGTTAAATACTCTATAATTAAATATTTGCCGGATAAGTAGGTGCGGACGAGCTTTATTATTTCTGCACGCGGGCGTGTAAAGCAGGCTTTATGTTATTTTAGTTTGGCGAAGCGAGCCTATCAAAAGCGGTTGTCCGCGTAACGAAGCTGACCAATGAAACGCGTCCTTAGAGTTAGACTTTGACTTTTACACGCTAGTTGGAATCAAAGATGGCGCGAGATAGGGACTATTTTTAGGCGTTACAAATTAGAAAGCGGCACTTGAGTTTTCAGCTTGAAGGTCGGCGGAGGCTTTGTCGAGGAGAGTCCGAAGTAAGGAAGATAATTTGCTGGAATCGAGGAAAAAGCCAGAGGTTGATAATAATTCAAAGAGAATTGGAACAGTGAACAGCTAAGCATTTTCAATATTATTTATTTCTATTGCCTTTTTCGTGTATTCAATTTAGAACTTTCTGGATCGTAACAATTATTGATACATGTTGTGGATTGTTTTGTTACGTATTTTGGGCCGAGGGATAATTATTACTATACGCGCTTCAGATTCAATATACAAATCGTAATATGGCGACTGTGATAGTTATTCAAATTATTGCATAACGCTTATGAAATATATAATTCTGTCGCTGTTCATATGAAAAATCACTTAAATTTGATATTCGTATATTACCAAAGATATAAAGGCTTTAAAATGGAATACTTTACTGACGAAGGGTGTTTCGTGTTTGTTCGTGGGTTTTAAAATTCAGTATAATTATGTATATTCAATGTCGCGAGGTTCGGAATGTGCGAGAGGTTCTTCAGGGCGGATGTATTCTTATGCTAACGAATGCTTTGTTATCTATGCTGGCGATTGAATACACGGATTTCTATATGATTTGTGTTATCTTGGGGATAATTCGGAGTATTATGTGGTTTTGATATCACGATTGTAAGCGTGATATAGATTCAAATCGTACGAGGAATTCCCTACAAATTATATATTTTAAAAATGCATCTGGATTTTATATTTATTTTATTAAAACATGAATGTGTGGTTTATTTGAACTCGTTTCATGTTTGTATTGCGTATCATTATGCAATCGTTTTAAACACGATTTATTCCTATCGAGTTCTTATAAAAACGTATTTCCTATTGTACATATTGTTTAGAAATAATTAATTGCGATGGTTATTCATATGACATTGTTTTATCAATATTAGATATTTGAAATGTTTTTTTTACAACATATTCCATTATTGTGGGTCGTTTGCGGTTAGATCAGATCAACCTTCGGTCTTCCGTAGCCGTGATGGTTTTTCATGTGACATTGTTTTATTCATTCAATATTAGATATTTGAAATGTTTTCTAGAACATTTTTCACTATTGTGGGCAGTTCGCGGTGTGTTCAGGGGTGGTTAACCTTCGGCCATCCGTAACCGCGATAGTTATTCATATGACATTGCTTTATTCATTCAATATTAGATACTTGAAATGTTTTCTAGAACATTATTCACTATTGTGGGCAGTTCGCGGTGTGTTCAGGGGTGGTTAACCTTCGGCCTTCCGTAATTGCGATAGTTATTCATATGACATTGTTTTATTCATTCAATATTAGATATTTGAAATGCTTTCTACAACATTTTCCATTATTGTGGGCAGATCGCGGTTTGTTCAGGGGTAGTTAACCTTCGGTCTTCCGTGATCACGTTATTTACTTATATGACAGATTGTTTTGCTTTGTTCGTTTAATATAAGTAATATCATATTCTTATGAGTTACCGTAATTATTTATCTATATGATTTTATTATTGAGAGTGATGCAACGAATACTACTTTCATGAATACGAATATCAGGCCTACTATTCGGTGAATACGAATGCGAATATTTCCATCAAGGTGGGGGGGGGGGAACTTGAACATACTTGTAAATATAATAACCTTGATGCAACGAATACTACCTTCATGAATACGAATATCAGGCCTACTATTCGGTGAATACGAATGCGAATATTTCCACCAAGGTGGGGGAGAACGCAAGCATACTTGTAATTGTATTGTTTATGTCTGCTTGTGATATCACTATACGGCGTAGATGAACTAGTTTGAAAGGGCTTATGTTCTGTATGTGCTTGGCGTAGAGGGAATAGTCTTCTCGTTTCTAGGATTCTATACAGGTTTACAGGTGCTGATATTGAAATATATATACAAGGAAAACACTATTTTGGGAACCATTAACTGGATGGCAGATATTGAAGCACACATACACACAAGGAGGACGTTATGTTAAATACATGACTGGAAAGTTGTTATTGGAAAACACAGGCGTCCAGTCGGCGGGACGCAAGCATACTTGTAATTATATCGTTTGTGTCTGCATGTGATATCATTGTACGGCGTAGATGAACTAGTTTGGAGGGGTTTATGTCCTGTATGTGCTCGGCGTAGAGGGAATAGTTTTCTTGTTTCTAGGATCTAATACAGGTTTACAGGTGCTGATATTGAAATATATATACAAGGAAAACACTATTTTGGGAACCATTAACTGGATGGAAGATATTGAAGCACACATACACACAAGGAGGACGTTATGTTAAATACATGACTGGAAAGTTGTTATTGGAAAACACAGGCGTCCAGTCGGCGGGACGCAAGCATATTTGTAATTATATTGGTCATGTCTGCTTGTGATATCACTATACGGCGTGGATGAACTAGATTGAAGGGGTTTATGTTCTGTATGTGCTCGGCGTAGAGGGAATAGTTTTCTTGTTTCTAGGATCTAATACAGTTTTACAGGTGCTGATATTGAAATATATATATATATATATACAAGGAAAACACTATTTTGGGAATCACTAACTGGATGACAGATATTGCAGCACACATACACACAAGGAGGACGTTATGTTAAATACATGACTGGAAAGTTGTTATTGGAATACACAGGCGCCATGGGCAGTTTGCAGAGAACTTCAACTTCTGTCAGTTAAGGACCTTTTACTATTACTATTCTTTCGCCTTTTTGCATAACCGTGGATGAACTAGATTGAAGGGGTTTATGTTCTGTATGTGCTCGGCGTAGAGGGAATAGTTTTCTTGTTTCTAGGATCTAATACAGTTTTACAGGCGCTGATATTAAAATATATATACCAGGGAAATGAAGGGCTACACAGGCGCTGGTAATTGCTCAATTTTGGAGAGGACCCGTTATATGACTTCGGATCTGGATGCCATCTCGGAAGCAGACCAACCAACTACAGAACTAAGATAAGAACCTTTAATATTATTTATTCCTGATATTTTCTTATGTGTAACAAATGGAATGTTCGTGCTATATAATTTGTCATTGTCACATGGTCACTATTCATTTCATTACGTGGGTTCAGAGTTCGACGGTAACGGACGCGGTAACAAGTTGGTACTTGTCGGGTCGTGACGTCGGAATTATTTCTTAATTATCTTTAGGATAGAAGCGAGGTCATTATACGTGCATTCTGCATTTCAAACGTTTTACTAACATATATAAATACATATTATTGCGTTTCACAAATTGAATAGGTTCGCGGGAAATAGGCATTTCGCCCGGTTGTGCAATATTAACTTTCAACGTAGCATAATGAGATCTTATTACCGGCGCTAGACTCTTAAGGTTAGGCACGCGGGGATTATAAATGGGATAATGAACGAGAACCGAATGGGGAAGTTCGTCTCTTTATGGTCGGGAGGCGAGGAGTCGTACGTCTTTCACGCCCCGTGATCTTGGGAGGCAGAATTTCGATTGTGGAAAAAGATGAAGTTGGATCTACTCGCGTGGCAAGACAGGGTCGAATGTCGGAGCGCGCGTTCTCGGCTATGGAGTCTGATTAGATTGGAGAGACACCTTAGGTCAGGGACTAGGTAGGGCCATCTTAACTGTATCTACCTGGTTAAGACTGGGTTTTAAAGCCAAGAATTACAGGATGGTCTGAAGGTCTTGATGCGGTGACCCCTCTAACATCTAAGGGGAAGAACTCGGATTTCGAATCGGACCAGAGCGTCGTGCCTCAAACACAGCCGGAGGGAAGAAGCCCCTACGTTCTTTCACTCCCCTTGGCTCGACGAGCTCGGGCTCTGGTTATGAATGTATGTGAATGTAATAACTCCGTACTCAAGGACGAGATAGGACGTTCCTCATGAACGAGAAATTATAAGATGCAGGTAGCAGTTCGACAATCAATACTTATGCTCGGGACCGCTTTAATGAACGAGATCTGTCAGCAGTTTAACAATCAACTTTATGATCGGGACCGCATTCAGGAGCACGATGGCATTACTAACATCATCATTCTCATCATTCACCACCTTTTCTAACTTGCTGTATACAGAGACCTTCGGGGTTCTCCCTTCCCGGCCAGCGAGAAACATATCAGGAACTTCACAATCAACTGTAATAATCATGCTGTTTTACCATCATTTAATATCTCTAGTCAATAAGACTACACCGTGGGATCAATCACATCAACTATATTTGGGCGATGCTAACATGGCTCTGACTGACGCGCTCAAGGGAGAGTCTTTTCCAGTCACCCAGTTAGTTCATTCAGCCCTTTAATCAGCAGTAAACATCATAATAATTCGGCTCATGTAGCCGCAACGTGGGATCCTCAACTTATACACCAGTCAATTTGACTGCTCCGCGGGATAATATACAAACCTTAATATCAGACGCGGGATTTCTTCCTGATATGTTTGTCGCCGGGGAGCGAGGACTTCGGGGGATTCCAGCAGGAGCAATAGAGTCTCGGCTTGATCTTGGTCTGCAGCTTAGTGTGGGAGGTTATGTCTAAACAGGAGTTAACCACCGGATGCGGCGATGCTCTGGGGCCGCATCCCCCTCCTCCCTACAGGGGGGGGGGGCATCTAGAATCCACATTTGAACAGAAGTGGTTAGACACTTCTTAAATTTCACTTACAAAATTGTATCTTCCATTCCCTTAGAATCTCGGGCTGTGATAATGTCAGACAAAGCTTGCCCTGAGCCTCTGTTGCGCCTAGTTGTTATATATATGTTTGTCTTCCCCTACTATGTACTATGAACAGATTGAGCAGATTGGATAACGTGGGACGCGCTATCGGTAGGTTTCTTACTTGTGTTTTGAATATAACGTATGCTATTATATCTTGTAAATCTGTCGTAAATGGGTACCGCGTGTGTGCTGACACTGTTCTAAGCTGCTATTATGAGATGTTGATAATCAAGGCGGGCGGAATCTTTAGCGTATGCCGTTAACTTGGCAACGATTGTATTGTTTTATATTTCAGTATTTTAAACACGGTGGTATTCTAGTTATGGCGGTACAATGTAAGGGAGTTTTGCTACTAGCGTTTATTCCTTCGCTACTCCGCATATAATTGGCTTTTAGGCCGACTCCGGACGTGGACGATATCGGCTATCTCTCATACAGGCGAAACTGTAGAATTCTAGAGCGGTTTCTAGAAGGACGAGTACGGATTAGTTACGTGCGTTTGTTATTTCCATAGTTAGGTAAGAATTTGATCTATATTAGTCTAGTCGCATTAATAAGAATGCGAATCTCACCGCATATCAAAAGAATTTTGGATAGCTACGGACACAACGGAGGGGGAATTTTCCTAACCACTAGATAGATCACGTCTGGCCAATTTTGAAAATATAAATTCTTAACAAAAAAAATAATAATATTAGCTTTCATGTAAATATACTTCCGAAGTTCTAAGTTCGACTTAAGTTTTATCTAGAAGCTTAAAGCATAAAGTGTGTGCTTAAAAGTCACAAAAGTCGTAATAAAGCTTAATTCGGTAGCTTAAAGTCTCAAGCTTTGGGCTTTTCGTAAAACTTATATTATTAAACTTTATAGTTAGGTATTTAGCTTAGGTGTGCAGGTAGGGAACGTTACAGGTTGGAGACGCAAGGACTTTACAAGGCGCTTCCATCTTCCCTTGTCTTGCACCGCTTCGGTACTAGGTTCCTGGTCAAGGCGAAATCTCTTATCGTGCATTCCTCTTTCTATGTATCTCAGCGACTTACCTGCCGCGTTCCCTTTAGAGATGCCACCAAGAAGCATCTTGGTACTCGCTTCTCTGGGATAGGAAAGACGTGTCCAAGCTATGTTGTTTGAGATCTTTATATGTAAAACTCAAGTTTCCATTTTGTGGATCGCCCTTCATTATTACATCAATGTTATTTTATTTTTATTTATCTTTTTACTAAATTAATTTATTTCTTGTTCATTACTTTGTATTTCTCTTTATTCTATATTTTTATACTTTTCCACTTCATTTGTGTATCCATATGAAAGACGCTGTTTTGATACATATGAAATGTAAAATAACCGCTTGCATTTATTTCCATTTTTTCTTGCATGTCGCATTTTATATTTTTTATTCACGATTTTTTTCGTATGTACCTACTATCTTTGAAATTAAATACTAAGGTGTTAAAATGATAAAAAGGCTACCTAGCTCAGAACAGATATTTATTCTTATCTAGGGAGGCAGGTAGTGAACGAAAGGCTTGGTATATATATATTATGCTATATTTATATGTATGTATGTGTGTATGTATCAAGAAATTAAATGTTTGTGCAATAAATTCTGATTTATCGGTACTTAAATGAAATGTAATGAACATTAATACATATTTTGTTGATCTTTATAAAAAGATGAAAACCTAAGGGATGAGAGGATAAAAAAAGTATTTCAATCATGTCAATATAGAATAATAATCTCTTTATTATTTAAAAGTTCTATTACATATTTCTTGTTATTGTCATACTTAGAATAATTTTATTACGAGCTAAAAAATTACAAACTTCTTGGTAGGGTAAAATATTTAATATTTACGTTTGAATAATGTATATAATGTGAGAAAACATTCTGACAGTCATTGTCAAAATAATATTAGCCAAAATTTATGTACGCTGGTTTTGTATACTTCATATAAATATGTATTTGGGAACATTGTACGTTTCGTCTTTTTGACGGTGAAGTCTAAACTCACTAAAATGAACCGTATTTCTCAGAATCTTAAAAAACTTTTTCCTTTCATTCTGTCGAGCGATTGTGGGATGTGGAAAACTTTCGGCACAAGCCTCATGTCAAGGAACGTAAAGTTATTTAAGTTGATTTTTTTTAATTCCAGATACTTTGGTAAATTGTTGAAAAATAAAGACCGCGACTGGTTAATTTCTCGATTCATCCCGAGAACAATGATTAACTTCGCGGTCGAGAAAGATTAATGCTGACGAAAAGTAAAAGTGAAGTCTTTATTTTTTACAGTTTGTGAATCCAAATTTTCATCGTTATAAAGAAAATTCGATGCCTGATAAAGCGCTAAAATTCGACATTAATTAAAAACAAAGATTCAATGGTAAACAATAATCAAATAAATTATTATAAATTAAATTGACTTTGTTTAACCTTCCTCAGGATAAAAAAAAACTTCAATTTTTTTTTTTTTTGGTTACAAAATAAATATTATTATTTTTAAAAAACATAATAATTGTACCTTTATATAAATATAAAAAACATTATGATGAAAAATGTAATGTATCTGGATGAACGTCTGTCTGAGCGTATAAAAGAGACGGGAGATAGGAATGGAAAATGGGATTAAAAAGGACGCGTCGTGCGGGGCGCGCCATTACCAAAATCATCACGAAGCACGCACTTGGAGAGCTATTTAGAACCGTTAATTATACATTTTCGCGATAATATGGACTTTTACTGAGAATTCTAGATTTCCTGATGAAAGATCCTTCCTCGACCAATGGAAGGATATCACAAAAATAAATCGGGAAATGACATTGAATATCGGAAATTATTGGTAATATTTTTAAAATATCAAATTGCAGTCAAAACAGTCGCCGTCCCGAAGTATATAAAAATAATGGACAGGTCGTAAATAAGGCAATCCCTTCTCCGTCTTTGGCCCAGTCGGCATTACCTTACACGCGCGCGTCACATTGCCTTCGAGTCTTTAACTATAACCTATTAATATATAATTACTTGAATTATATGTAACCACCTGACACCTGAACTAATTCATTTCGAATCTAAGTAGATCGCACGTACATAATTTTCTCACATCGTCAACCGAAAAGACTATGGATGTTAGAGGCGAATCCCTTTTCGCACTCAGGTATACTCTAAAGTACAGGAGAATAACTAAAAAGTAATTAAACATACGGTATAGTTCGGGATACACATTCAGAAAAAACAAAATAGTTCAAGGTACATAGAACAAGAACGAGATGTCTGAAGAACAGGCGTGATGTTGGCCTTGAGCCTAAGAACCTAAATGGTCGGCAAGGCTAATTTACTAATACTAAATGAGTTTATTTTTTGTTTAGAACACTTATTAAAATTAAGATAATCACAGACGGAGCTTTTTGATAAACGTATATGGAAGCCTTTATAGGGTGGTCCAGGACTTGTGACCTGTATGAGCTGGCTTAAATGGCCATTTTACACAATTCAATGTTCACCAATTCCACCGTAAGAACATGCAGAACATTCACCACAACGGCGATGTCAAGTCACACAGTTAATGTATGGTTTTTTATCAATTCCTAAATTTTTGCCAATACAGACAAGCTGTGTCACATTTAATTACTGAACATAGTCCTTTGCTGCTTTATAGTCCATCACGGCTATAATCGGTGGTTAATTAGGGCGTCGCCATTAAAGAGAAATGGGTGGGTCGATTTGTTATTGTGGGAATTAACGGAATCATGCTCGATTTTAAGCTACTGCACACGGATTGTGGGTGTGAGGTAGCAAATATAATTTTAAGGGAAGGCACAAATCAGGGAAAGTAACCTAACAATATCTTAATGCAGCACGATGCACGTGGCCCTCCTATCAAGGAGGTTCCGAGCCCCGGACGAAGAAAAAAACCAAGGCGGCACGGGAAGCAAGAACAGCTGTGAAGAGTGTGGTGGGGGGACTGTAACCATCATCATCAAGTTGGAATGGGGGTTGCTCTTTGCAAGAAGTGACGTCCAAGTGTCGAAAAAATGGTAAAGCGGAATGGGGCAAACTGCTCTGAGAGAAGACGGGGGGATGGTCTTTGAGATACATCTCCAGAGTGGGGGAAGCTCCGCTAATTTGGTAGCCGTCTGGTGTGCGGTGTGTGGCTATAGCGGGGTCATAAAGCAAGCAGTGGCCTAACGAATTAATCAGACACTCGTTGTGTTAGCTCATCTATTACTGTTTCCATCATGTTTGCGTTGCTGACATAGACATCTGATCTCCGTAGACATCTGCCGTAATCATCTGGCCAGATTTAAGAAAGCTGTAGTGAACGACACCAGCACTAGTCCACCAAACGCTCACAAGTAACTTTTTTGGAGTCAATTTTCGCTTGGGGCATGGTTTGGCTGGTTCTGCAGGGTTCAGTCATTGCGATGAGCGCTTCCGATTATCGTACAGGATCCACTTTCCATCACAGGTAATGATTCGATTTAAAATCCCTTCATTATTGTGCCGGTTGAGTAATGCAACGCAGCAGTCAACGCGCGTTTGTTGATTTGCTTCACTCAATTCGTGAGGTACCCACCTTTCAAGCTTTTTCACCTTATCAATTTGCTTCAAGTGGATTAAAACAGTTTTATCACTAACACCGCAGCCTGCAGCTAACTCGGATGTGGTTTGCGACGGATCCGCTTCCACAATAGCCTTCAATTCTTCATTATTAACTTTGGCCTCCGGCCGTCCACGGGGCTTGTTCTGCAGGTCGAAATTTCCAGAACGAAAACGTTGGAACCAAAAATGCACTGTGTTTTCTTTTGCGGCACCGTCGCCATACACATCATTAATCCTTCGAGCCGTTTCTGCAGCATTGGTGCCACGGTGGAACTCGTACTCGTAAATAACGCGATATTTCAAGTTTTTCATTTTGTAAACGGAGTGACGCAAAGAAAAAAACAATTGAGGAAAAAACAAATAAATTATAATTTTCAAAACACAAATATATGAGTAAATAGCTGTATAAATTTGGATTTGGAATTCCTAACTAAAGAGAAAATATTTGAGATCAAATTTGCCAGTACGGCAAAACGCCAATTTCATATGTAAGGACCTAATATAAATGGAGTGATTTTTGATGTTTGCCGTTGACAAATACGATAAGCGTGAAGAAATTCGCTACATTGCAAATCCTTGAAATACTGTGTATACATGTAGACTGAGTATGTGGCGTCTTGGGTTGAATATCTCTTAAAAGTTTCATTTGTGGACCATTAAAACCACTAAAAAAACTAAATATCAATTTATTAAGCTCACAGCCTTTGCCAAACCCTCTTGTTTCCTTTTTCCCTTTAATCTGAACGAAGATCTGTCCACACGCGCATAGCTTTTACGCTAAAGTACAAAGAAATATAGAGCGCTCTGCTAAACAATTTTGCTTACTTCTAAGTTCAGTTCGATTACATCTTCCCTTCTAAAGCATCCGCCCCAGTTCGAGGAGGGCGCGGCTCACAGACACGGCTCATATATCACTTGAAATCCACAGCGAAAATATCGAAGCAACAACAAATATCCGTACTTCGCAATGAAGTCTTTTCTAATCGGGACCAAAAATCTGAATGGCAATAAAAACAGGCTTAATGTAAGACCAATGCATATTTATTGCGATACTGTATTGTATTTTTATGTTTGTAAATATGAACGGAATGTGAATCGGAAATATGGCCCTTTAAAAATGCTTTACGAAAATATTTACCGAATATATAATACCTCTTTAACATCGGTAAACACGATACCGTCGCCATTGAAAGGGTGAAAATAAAATATTTGTCAATAAAAATACTATTATATCGTTTACATATTAAATGTCAGAAATATTTCCGTACGTTTCGGTATTTCATAACTTGATAGTGTACATGCAAAAATAGTTTTTTTTTAAACTTACATTTCAGAAAGATGTCAAAAAAATAAAATAAAAATTTCGTTGTTTCTGCCCCATCAAAGTTAATATTTTGTATGAAAACAGGAAAACAGAAGAAACGTAATTAAAGATAAAATATTCCTCTATTTAATCTATCGAATTATTGCATTTTATACAATACAATATAATCGCAGGTTTACCACCAGTGGGCAATTTCTTCCAATTTCAATTTCAATTGGGAACAGATGAAGTAATTTTCTGGAATACAATATTATAATAACAATACTAGCTCCATGATAACCAGACGGAAAGGAGATGAATAGGGAAAAGAAAGGATTTAACTAGGTTTTAGAAAAGGTAAAATTGCTTGACTCTTTTTTTAAAGATAGTTATTTATTTGGACAACCAACAGGAAGATTAGAAAATATTACAAAAAAAAATTGTTGTATATCTCTCACATTTATAAAACGACACATATAAGATCATGGTTATTACACAATTATTTAATTATCGAATAATAATTTACAGCCTTTTTTATTTAACATTAACATAAAAAGATTAATTTAACAAACATAGATAAATATCAGTGGTTATAAGAAGAAAAAGTGAATGTAAACATTAATAATTAATAATGCTCATTATACGACATACATTTTTTTTAACAAACAGACCATTCTTCTCCTTTTTTTCATCAGCCTTCGTCTCTCCACTGCTGGATATAGGTCTTTTCCATCTCTTTCCATCCTTCCTTGTTGTTTGCTAATTGTAGCGTTTCTTTCCCCCCACAGCGGCTATATCATCGGCCCATCTCTTTTGAGGTCTTCCGATGTCTCTTTTATTCTCTCACGGTCTCAATTTCAGAACTCTGGGGGGCCATCTTGTAGCATCCTGCCTTGCAACGTGACCTGCCCATTGCCATTTTAGCTTCGCTATATGATCCATGATTAGACTAATTGGGATCTCTTTGTTCTCAAAGATATGTTTGAGTTAGCCAAAAGCAGCCCAGCTCATTCCTATTCGTCTTGGCAATTCTGCTGTTTGGTTATCTTTGTTCATTTTTATCTTGTGTCCTAGGTATATATTCATCTACTATTTCAATATTATTATCATTGGTAGTGATGACTTTGTTCTCTGGACACAAAATTTTTGTTTTCTTTATATTCATCTTAAGACCAACTTTGCTCGAAGCTTCGTGTAGTTCTTTTAACATTATACTTAGTTCTTTAATATTATTATTCACAACTACTATGTCGTCAGCAAATTTTAGGTGTCTTAAATATGTGCTATCTATCTTCTCACACCTTTTTTATCCCAATTCAAGGTCTTAAATACATCTTCTAAAGCTAATGTGAAGTGTTTAGGCGAGATTGTGTCACCATGTCAGATACCTTTTTCTATTTTTATTTTTTCAGTTCTAGTGTCGTCGTCAATTATAAGACTCATAGTTGTTTTTTCATACATTTATTATATTTTCATATAACAGGTCATTATTGACCCTAATAAATAGTCCTAGAGTGACATAAGAGTACAATGTATAAATATTTTATTATCATTTTGAAAATGATATCATTACACAATAGTCTATTTATGATAAATTAAAAATACATAATGACTAAACCCTAATAAACCAACCCAACCCAAATAACAAACCTAACCCAAAAAAACATAGACCCTAATAAATAGTCCTAGATTGACATAAGAGTACTATGTACAAATATTTTATGATCATTTTGAAATTGATATAATTACACAATAGACTATTTATGATAAATTAATAATACATAATGACTAAACGATAAAAAATAAATTTTAAATAAAAATTGAACAAAATAAAGACTAACGCAAATCAATATTTAGGAATGAGTTTATAGTCTTTTAATTAAAGTAATTTAGAAATGAGTTTATAGTCTGTGATAATGTGATATCGTACATAGTTGATTAACAACCTAGGTACTTCGAATAATAAACTGAAGATTTCAGTATTATGAATGGGGATGGATAATGAAGCACCGTCAGATGAGCGGATTGGAAGGCAATGATTAGATTGGATTATACAGAAAGTTGAATATAGATTTCAGATACAGGTGAGGATTTAAAAAGGACATTATAAAGTGTAAATAAAACATCTAATAGTTTTGTCGTATTGTAGACTAAATATAGAAGATTGCAAAAAGTTGAGATGTGATTGAATTTTTTGAATATTTTTGATATTGAAGATGAAATGGATACATACGTTTTGAAGGCGTTCCGTTTGGTGAGAGGCTCTACATCGACATATACATAACGCACATCACAAGCGAGCATAGGAAGATGTAGTGATTGGGTATTGGTTATTTTACAGTTAATCGGATGAAAGTTCTTCAGTCTGCTTAGAGAATGAATACATATAATTTATTTTTCTGGCATGTTAAATATATTCATGCTATGAAAGATCTGCATCAGTTAGAATGGTAAAGCTTAGCCTAGGTAAAATAGAGACCAATCGAGGATAATTCTTGAGGAGGCCATGACTCACCGAAGGTTGTAGAGCTGTAGTGATGATGATGATAATAATAATATTTGATACTATCCATGAGAAATGTACACCGTTCAAATATGGCGATATTTAACATTAAATATTAATTATAAAAGGTAACATTACCAAAAGAAATGTTAGTAAATAAACTTTTGTACTTATATAAAAAAATATCACTTGTCTAAGACCACTAATCTAGTGTAATCACTAATTAGTGGACTTAGACAATTGATATATTTATATATAATTATAGTGTCATTCCACAAAGTTAACGCCAATTCAGTAAATAATACAATTTTTGTACTGTTTCATCCCTATGGGTAAAATTCGTTTGATATAAGTCCAATGATCTAGGACAGATTAAGGACGTATACTAAGGTATGGCAGTATTGTATCAACTGAACGCTTTACCTTTTTTGTTTAATGAAACTTCGTGCCGTATAAATGCATAAATAAATGACATCTGCGAGGTTTTCAGGGCCGCCAAAACGGCGTGCAGAAAAGGCGCGCAATTCAAATCTTGCGCTGTTGCCGAGACACCCTACGTACACCGATGTAAATATCAGGTAAATATTTGACGGCCTGATCGCTTATTAAGCTCGCCGGCAAGCGACGCGTGTTCATTACGCGGGCGCGTTCATCAAACTCCGCCGCGTGATGTATGTCTCAATTTCTTCCGTTCGTGCCGCGGCCCTTAGCATTTCTCCGGGCAATTTCCCGGCCCGGGCGCCCAGGTGAGCGCTCCTCCGTTGTTTCTGGCGGCCGGTGAGTTACGGCCGATGATAAAGTATGCGGCCCTCCTCGTTAGCGGACCTAACGACGCGAAAAATCGCCGGAACTCGTGACTAGACGCGGCCCGGCGGATATGACGTAACGATTTCATCGCCGATTTTTATCTCGCGTACCAACGACGCCCGCGTGCAACCGGACAATAATTATACGGATTTCGAATGGAAAATGGCGGGAGGTTTTTTGTTTTTTTTTTTTAATTTCCGATGTGGTTCATTTTTCGGACAGCTGAATTGTACCGTGACACGAAATGTCATTCGTGAACGTGGAATTTTCGAGTTCATTGTAATTGCTACGTTCTGTTAACCGCTAACGTATTTAACTGACGTTAAAAATACATTTCAAGCGGTAGGTTCGGTTGGAAAAATTAGTACGTAGTCTAGGTACTTCAATTTTTTGCGCAGTAAATTACAGTATTATTTAAAATGTTTATTTAACTTAACACTTATTGAAGAACTTATTCCTAAATTATGATTATTGATTTTCGATATTTAATTATTTTTTCTGAACATTATTTAAAATTCGTTTTAACATTATTTTTTATTGCAGATTGTTAGTTAACTTTGTAAAAACCACTACCAGATTTAAGGCCTACCGGTTTCGAGACGTACCCGTCTCTTCGTCAGGACCAAAACTACACCACTACACACACCCACACCTCAACCATAGTATTGTTACACTTCCACCAATAATTGATCACATGTGTGTTAGTCTTGTCAGGGACAAACATGCACTGATTAGCCTCATGAACCATCAGGGATCTACCGAAAGAGAATGAGAGGGGGCGGGGTCTAAAGTGGGTGTTACATCTTTTGTGAACATTAAATTAAACAAAGGGCTATATGGAAAATTAATTTGGTTGTTAATTAGGGGTGCTCTATTATTCACCGCCTCCCTAATGTAAAAAAATTCTATATTATTCAATTTTAAACCTTTATTATTAGTATTT
Source organism: Agrypnia vestita (assembly GCA_016648135.1). NCBI lineage: Eukaryota > Metazoa > Arthropoda > Insecta > Trichoptera > Phryganeidae > Agrypnia > Agrypnia vestita. The sequence goes on from JADDOH010001956.1 coordinate 40,083, forward strand.
AATATTTTCACCCCTGTTTTTGCGTCAAATTTATGATCATTTCTATGAGCTGGTTAGAAAATTCAGAAAAATTGTTGTTATTAAGACACCTCATATGTTCTTGGATTCTAGTATTAAAATTACGAGATGTCCTTCCAATATAATGTGCTTGACATGAGCTACATGTTAATTGGTAGATTCCTGAGTTGTCCATTATATTATTTTTATCTTTATTGTTAATAATTATTTTTCCTATGTTATTTTTAGTATAGAAAGCTAGTTTAATATTTATAGGTAAAGCCTTGGACACAGTATTAGTTAATTTATCTTTAAATTCTTCTCTATTTATTATTATTATTATTACTGTTTTCTTTTATAGATGGATATAAACATTGTTTATCATAAAAATATTTATCATAAAAAGTTTATTACGTATTCTATAAAAACTTATTTATTGTATATTATTTATTCATTACTTATTACCAATTCATTGTAAAAGTGTAATTATGTCATATTCAAAATGTTCATTGTAATTATGTAATTTTCAAAAAGTTCAGAAAATATTCTTAATTTGTACTCTAATGCAATTTAAGACCATCTAGTAGGGTCATTGATAACCTGTTGACGGTCTGTTTGTTTAAAAATTAAACACGCCCGATATAATAAGGAAAATGAAAAAATACGCCAACGTATTTTAGTAAATATTAGACATGGTTTAGAATGTACCTTTTGTACGCGCGTTAGATATTTTATTTCTTGATATTGTGTTCTATATGCTAGGTTCCAACACAAGTATATATCACAAATTGAAATTCCCATCAATGACAGTTCTCCATCTACGGATAAATAATCTGAAATACACATTAAATACAGTACCCATGTACCGAATTGCATTTTGCTTGTATAAAAGAAAAATTAAACAGTATGCACATTACACATTATGAATTTGATCACACTTTAATTATGAAAAATTGCATCTGTAAGCAGAAAATAAAAAACAATAACAGCTCAAGGAGTATATGCAATTTCCATAAGAACATTAGAAAAAAGCGTTTATTTTTCAAATTTTCTTTATAAGAATTGCTATTTATTAAAGCGTGAAGTCTTTCCTTCGTTTGTTTCTTTGCATTATTCACGAGCATTTCGTTGCATCCTAAAATTTCACTCTCAACGCGCCCAACTTCAAAAATTTCAAATATCTTAAACATTTTGTCAATGAAGACGGACTGGATAATCTGTCGTCTTTCTTTGCGAAGATGCCGCCTTCCACAATTCATATTTTAGGAGTCCTGTTCTCGAACCGAAAATTTTTGAATTTTTCAAATTTTTTTTACTATTTTTTATTATTACTTATTAAGTTGTATGAAAATATTTCAACGCGTCTGGTAGACGCGAAACCTGATTATAGTATAATTTTGGATTTTTGGAAATTTTTTATTACTCCTTTTCGTAGCGTCGCACACTGTAATATATTCGCAATCTAGCGGAACTTTATTCAAAAATTAAAAAGCAAGCAAATAAAAATTAGTAAAATATACATAGTAGCTAATTACCTAAACTATATGTTTTGATAATTATTTGCAAAATAACAGCACCGGTTTTCATATGGCAACCTGGCAAAGTGACACTTGCATAGGCCGTCATTCTGACAGCAACTTTGTTCGTTAATTTGAGTCATTGTGATCAAGAAAAAAAGTTAATTTATTTCGAAGTATAGTTAGTAATACACACAGTAATATATTTTATCTTCATGTCTATGGCTACTTTACAAAGTAAATTGTATTACAATATATATATTTTGTTGCCAGATGCAAAGACATTTACTTATACATGACGAAATTGTAATATTTTTGAAGGTGTGTGACTTTGCTTTGATTTTACAAAAAATATCCATGGGTACCCAACGAAAACATAATTTTATTTACTGCTTTGGTTCATATTCTGTAAGACTTCATTAAATTTGGCGGCACGTGTTTGCGACACTCATACAATATTTTTTAATTTTCTTTAGGAGTACCTACAATAATGAAAAGATAAATATTTTAAGTATACATTGTATTAAGTTCCGCTAGATTTGGAATATATCACAGTGTGCATCGCCCGACCGAAGCCCAACATGTATGTTAAGGAAGGTTAAGGCGTAGGAAAAAAAAATTGTTTTAACTAGTAAATGAGAAAGGGAGTATAATAAAAACTTGGTTTTTATGGGTTACTTTTTTACATCCTTTCTTTTAACTTGTGGCGTCTGCTTGTCTGCTTGTCTGACGAAAAAACTTTGAATCGATTTTCCACCCTTTTCCCGTGATCCAATCGGGCTGAAACTTTGCAAGGAGACTCGTGGCAATGATCAAAAATATCTTTCAAATTTTCGTTAAAAAAATAATAATTGTAGTATAATTTTGGATTTTTAAAATTTTTAATGGTTTTTTCATACAACTCAGTAAGTTGTATGGAGATTCCGACGCGTATGGTAGACACGAAACCCAAAAATGAGAAAGGGAGTATTGTAAAAACTTGGTTTTTATGGGTTACGTTTTTTTCTCTTTTTCTGGTTTTAGCGTCAGAGCTATTCTGTTTTAGCACGTTTCCCGTGAGTTAGTCGTGGGTCGTGGTTTTCTAGAGTTCTGTTTACACTAGCTATAACCTATGTTATAGCCATAGCCATAATTTGTGAATTTCTTCACATTAGTTTTAATGTCCTAGCGGTTTACAAATTTATTCTCTTGCATAATTTTTTTTTAAATATACTTTTTTTATTTGATATATAAGAAATCTTTGTTTCTTGATATTTTAATTACTGTGTATTTTACAAGTGTTAATTTGTAAATAAGTGGATTTTGGTACGCAATACATCCTCAAAGTGCCGGGACCAAAAAATCAACCTGTAGTATCTAGACAGTGTAGGAACAAGTATTTTTTGTTCAGCTGCAGCAAGCCTTGGGGTCCCAGTTACTGTAGCGAAACACGTCACAAAAACACTCCAGGCTTGACTTAATCACACAGATGTATTTGTGATCTCACCGGGAATCGAACCCAGAACCTAGTATGAGAAGCTAATTTCAAGTCCACTGGACTATACGACATACGACGGAGACTCGAAAGTTTTCAGTTTAGCGCAGGATCCTAACAAGTCAGTTCGCAAAAATTAGTTATGATTGGAGAAGATAACAGACAGACAGAAATTGAGTTTGAAATACTTACTATGTATAGGTTTTATCATTTTTTATCGAAAAACTCACAGAACATTGGCAAGAACATAAGGAGAATACGTTATTGACTAATATATTGTATTTTTTTTGTGTCTTCTTTTTTTCTTCATTTCGAAAAACCAACACGACTTATGTTACCACCCAATATATTTATAAAATGCAAATGAGAAAATTACTTTGTGCTGAATGGAAATAATTAGCACAAAACTAAAAATGCTCCTTCGGGTTCCTGGCTTCCGCAACGATGTGAAGGGTAGTTTTTCATATTTCTTAAAATTTTTGGCTATTTATTCAGCGTGCGCGCCTTTGGCAGTGCCGCCGCAATGGTTTTCCAAGAAAGTTTTATTTTCAAACTACGTAAACATTTGATAATTATGAAAATGATTCGTAAAATGGGTGTAGCATATTTTTACGCTCACATAAACATACTCTTCATAACCATACATATATATTTTGAGAAAATTTTATAGAGGAAACCATTTTTTTGTATCTAGAATTGACGTACCTACCTATATAGTGATAATATAATAAAATTAATTAAAAATTGGAGGTCAGTTACCGAATTGCAGCCTTTTTATAATATGGCAAACCTATTGATAAAATAATATTATCTTTATAAGAATTTCCATTCAAGTTACTAAATATTGTGTGTTTATAATGATCCAAATTATATGTAGTTTAATTAAGATAAATTATAGATGTCTCACTGAGATAAAACTATTTATGTGGGAAAGTAGGTATGGAAGTCTTACAGGACTCACGACCTATCATATGACTGGCGTAAGTGATCACTTTACACAATGTAACGTTCACGATTCCACCCAAGATCACCCACACATCTATCAAATTTTTGGAAGTTGCATATATGGTTGTGAACTACCTTGTTTTGATTATTCATAACCACTTTGACAAGGATTGTTTTAAATCATCAAAATTATTTCATTTTTTTTACTAATTTTTTACCATTTTATATTCACATTTTTTTTTCATACACAATATTTTCGATTTCACAAAATGCACAGTCTCTACGAGTCTAGTTACACACAACATTATTTTCTATGAAATGCAGCTTTAAGCACACAAAGTTCAATTTAAAAACAGAAAATATTTCCAAATACACTGAAATCGGAGTACAGAATAAACGTCGTATAAAGTTCTCCGGATAACGCAGACATAACAACCGCCGAAAGCGCCGGATAAAGTTCCGCAGCTAAACGAAATCACAACTTAAAGTGAAACTGCGATTAAACAGTTTGTCACGTGAGAAATACGTCATCCAATCCCGCAGCTCCTCCGAGAGAAACATTCGGGAGGGAATAATGCGGACCAATCGGGTTGCGGCGCGCAGCGTCCCCGGGACGCCTGACATCTGGGGCGACGCCGACGTCTGAGATACCACTATAAAAATTGATTGATTATGATAAATTGACTTCATCCAAAGGCGTTAAAGTTCTCCTGCAGACTCTACCAGAAATAGACCACAATTTATGTGTTAAATAAAATGGATATTTTATACGAACCGTATATTTTACTGAAAAGCAAATCTCGATGTTTCGCTGAAGTCTCATCCAGCGTCATCAGGAGAGCTTCCTATCACCGCGGAGGCGGAAGGCGAACTGATTATTTCTTAGAAATCTTTTAACACATAAATATATCCAACGGCCTTAATACTAATCTTAACTATTTTATAATCCACAATATTTTATGGTTGGATGCCTGATCGTAATTTGAGTTGAAAATATTCATGCTTTATTTGAAAATTCTTTGTCAGATTTTTACGGATAAAATTTAAATTTAATATTTCTTTATTTTACTAAAAGTTAACAGCAAATCTAAAATTAACAAACAAGAGATAAAACAGACTAAATTATGCAAATTATAAACTTTCCACTTAAGATTAAATACTAATGATATTAGCAAAGTGTGACAAAAAGACATAAGTTATAGTTTCAATATATGGTAGTGGGATATAGGATTAGGATAAAGGAAAGAAATTTGGGAGTACATGGGAATATAAATTGAGTGAACTAGTTAGGATGCGGTTGTAAAATTAATTTTCGTTTAATATCCGGAATAGTCGAGTTAAAAATATCAATGTGGTTCTAATTTAAATTAAATTAATTTATGGATCCGTAGGTTAATGAGTTTTGTTAATTACATTATATACCTGTTTATGTTTCATTACTGTCTGAAAATTAAATGAGTTAATTCGCTACTTATATGTATATACAATATACATATATTATTATATTAACTGAGCGACCTAAAAATATACGACACTATCAAGTTGGTAATACCTGTCTCTGAAATTGAACTCAGGGGCAGTACCTACATTGAAGCATGACATTTACGTAAGAATATTTATGTTTTGAAAACTAAAACTAAACTAAGAGTAAACTAACTAAACTAATAAATCTTTCTTAGACTAGCTAAACCACTGTCTCAGGTTTTTTTTCCACGATGTTCTTCTTCTTCTGACAATTATGAGGTGCAAGATCTCGTACTTCTCTGGATGTCTCGACACATGCCCGAGATACAAACATCGCACATCATATCATATCACATATCGATGTTTTTTCCAAAATATTTGTTTACGTAAAAGTTAAGTTTTCGGACTTTAATTGTTACAATAACTTTAAATGAAACTTAATTGTTTTAATAATTTCAGATTTGAATATGCCGTCACATAGATATTTTATTTCGATGTTTTTCCACAATATTTTCTTACGTCGCCTTGTTAACTTCACAAACTAAATTGCTCGAGCCCGCGTCGCGTGACTCCTTATATAGCAAAATTCCTTACGAATGATTCATTCCAGAGGTAACGAGAAACATGAGGAATGATCTTGGCTCCTCTGCCATACATTTTACTACGAAATGGTAGAACACTCCAGAGAGATAGCGCGGTCACGAATGAGTGACTCGAATTGCGTGCATAACAGTCCGCCGACACGATTGGCTGCGCGCCATCGCGTGCCGCCGATGTTTATTCTCAGCACTTTTAGTAGGTGCATAGCCTCGCTACAATATATAAATATTATTTCTATCTTCAAATGTATTTTAGTGGAAACTACAAAAGAGACAATACATGTAAGTTCTCAAAAATCTCTATACCGACCGCGCTCTTTCTTTATTCTATTGACAATAAATGGAACAAATATGCTGTCAACAAACTGACAGCAATAAACAGAACAGTTAAAATTATGGTATATTCTGATAATAATATGGGTTTCTGGAGAGCTCGTTAACTTAATTTTATTCAGTGAAGTTATAGAGGAATGTCATTTGCATAATTTTATTCTTTAGATAGTTTCATTAATAACGTAAGTACAGAATCATATTACTTTACTTAATTATAAAATTTAATCAAACATTTGAAGCATAAATATCGCTTTATTACATAGGTTAAGGAAATTTTTAAATATTACTGGAAAGTATTAAAAAATTTCTGTGGTAATAAATACATATTTATTACCATAAAAATGTCGAAATACCGTCAGTAGAAAATGGTTTTTAAGTTTTCTTAGTGCTAGATATTTTCTTAAGGCATTATTTATGCTAACGTTTTTGAAATTGCATTTTATAACAGGCCCGGCTTTAAAAACATATTTGAAAGTATAAATTTTGAGTAGATTTATAAAAAACAGGAAAAAGGTAGAAATAAGGAAGAATGAAAATAATGAAAGTGAAAAGTGAGAATCAAAATAAAATGTATTTAAGGAAATGTATGTACCTACATCTCGGGAATTATGAAGGTCTTTAACAATTATTGAAATTATCATTAGAGTGCCGTCAAAATTGCCCAAAATTATTTTATTTTTTGCTGTTACCTTTTAATGAACAGAATACACAAAAAATATTTTTTGTGTTCAAACTTATTGAGGTTTTTTAAAAATGCTAATGCTTAATAAAGTTAAAAAATGTTGATGGATTCGTGAAATTAAAACCTTACCCTTTATCTAATTTTAAGTTTATAAGTTTTTCATGTGAATTAATTAATACACAATTATATAATTCCAAATCCGAAATGACTGTAATCTCACGTGAATTCTTAGATAAACGATACCAGCTTGATTTGTTTAGAAGAATGTGAGGCAATATTACAAACTCTCCATTCTATTCCGGTAAATGGGAATACGATATTGAGTTTCTCAATATCCCTGATAATATTCAAATATCTTCTCTGATCAAGTACCAATGGCTCAGTTTACGCATTGCTAAAATCTATGTGATATCAGCAATGCTCAAAGACCTTTATTAAACAGGAAACCCGAATACAACAGAGAATACTTTTTTTTAAATAAATTCTTCACATATATTAAAAAAACGAGCGAGCCTTATAGTAGTCGCATATGATGTGTAACATTTGACATCTCACAATTAAAAATATCAATTGAGCAATGCTTTGCTTGCATTTAAACAAAATCTTACTAACCTTATACCTATATATTTATTAATTAGTAAATACAAGTAAAGAAAATGTATGTATTTATTATTGAATTTTGCCGGACTAGGTAGGTACCGAATATCTACATACGCATTTTTATTTAGAAATGTGTTTGGTCAATTACATGTTTTTATTTATTTTCATATGTACATATTGTATGACAATTTTGAATAAATATTTTTAAATAATCACACAAATTAGATAAAATTTGAGAATGTTGATCATTAAGGGTAGTTATTGTTTACATTAATGTAAAAAAAAAGTATATATTGGATAGTTTCAAAGATGTCAGCCAAAATATATCAAAGTTACAACATCCACACGCTTGACA